>VZRL01005189.1:940979-1027333 GCA_013397895.1 Origma solitaria | reverse complement strand
CCATGGGCTGCAGGGGGACCACCTGTCCCCCCATGGTCTTCACCACGGCTGGCAGAGGGTTTTCAGCTCTGGCGCCTAGAGCACCTCCTCCCCCGCCTTTCCACTGACCTTGGTGCCTCCATGTTGTTCTCCGTCACATATTTTTACCTCCTCCTCCTCCTTCCCTGGCTAAAAAGAAGTGCGTGCTCACATTGTTTTGATTTCTTCTTAAATATGTTTTCACAGAGGCGTAACTAACATCTCTAATTGGCCCAGGTTTTACCAGCAGCATGTCCATCATCTTCAGAGCCATCAGAGACTGGCTCTGCTGGACATGGTGGAAAATTTCCAGAATCTTTCCTCAGGACATGCAGGAGCCATCTTTGTACCCCACCCTGTTCACTGGCAAAAACTGGGCCAGGCAAAACTACCACACAGCTATGGATCAGTCTTGTACCTTGGTATAAACAGAGGGATTCTAAGTGGAGGAGGAAATACATGATTTCATGATAACTGTTTTCTCTGGGTACTTGGGAATGAATATCATGTGATATTTATTTATGAAAAGGATTTCTGAGGAGGACCAGAGAGGAAGAAATCATATTTCAGTACATTGGCAAAGGGAACAAAGGCACACAGTTAAACTCATGTAGCCATAGTACAATAAAATTGTCAAACAGTTGAATATTTGCTGTAGAAGTAATTTTTTCTGAGTTAAGCATTTGCAAGAAGCTCAGAAAGTGTCAAAGATCCACTTATTGGTCTGAAACAAAAATGATCATAGATCTGAATTCTGCCAAAACATAAGGGTTTTCTCAACAACAAGTGCAAGCCAGGTGCCAAAATCCATCATGTTATGGTGAGAATGCAGGTTGTCCCCTTTTTCTTCCTGGAAGTCTCCCTAAGTTAGCACATATCTCCTATTTTTTCCAACACACTTTCTGGCATAGCTGAGAAGTGGTGCCTAATCATCACAGCTTCACCAGCAGAAACTCCTTGGATGCCGACACTTGCACTAACAAAATGGTGTTATTGCTGTCAGTGTTCACTTTACTTAAAAAAAACAGGTTTAAAACAAAAAAAAAAGAAAAAAAAAAGGAAATATTTTTATATAATACATAATTAAATTGTGAAACCTACTGCCTACAGAAACCAAGGACAAATCTTTATCTGGATTTTTTTAAAAAATTAGAGAAATTCATAGAAGAGATGTACCTCATTGGATATTAAACATGAAAGCCCAGATGCAACCTATGGCTCAGAAAAAAAAAAAATCACTAAAAGGCTGATTGCTGGGAGCTGAGAAATTATACCATGGGAAGGATCACTGTATAACTGCCTTATTTTTTCTGTTCTTTCCCTAAGGGTCAACGTTAGAGCTAGGAGACTTTGGTCCTTTGATCTAAGCTCCCAAGCAGGTCACAGAAGGAATAATTCCTATAAACCCTCAGTGAAAATAAACATGAATAGTTCAAGTTAAAAAGGAGTCTTACCTTATTCAAATATTAGTTAGTCCTTGTGGCCTTTCAAATATTGCAGCCTACTAATAGTCATGAAAATTTCCATGTACCTAACATATCATAAACTTCGGAGAGATATTTAGTTTCCAGATCCCCAAATTCTAGCCCAGAAAACAAAGGCAAGAGGGCTTTAACCAAATACATGCATTTTTAGTGGGTCTTCCTCTCTCTGTCATTGCCTTGGTTGTTTTCTCAGGGTAAGATCGCTCCCTTTCTGTAAGAAGAAAGTATAAGAAATGCTTTACTGGGTCAGACCAGAGCCTGGGTTCATCTATCCTAACTATCAGTCTTCCACAGCTCAGCCTTTAACCAGATGGTGGTCATTTGCCCATACTGTCCCCTTGACAAATACATAACAAGTATTGCCTAAGGTGGAAATCTGGCTGGTTTTTTGCTGCCAGATCCTAGAAAAAAAATGGTGTGGTACATAACAAAGTACTCTACTCTTGCCGCTCTCTCTCCTACCCATCTTCTCATCATTATATAAAACTATCTCAACTGGTTCCCATAACAACAGAATTAGAAACAATACATAAAAATGAAATAATAAACAAAGAAGCAGCAATCAATTCATACTCCTGCCCTTTCCAATCTCTGGCATAACCATGCTGAGACATACACCTCCTAGAAAATGCAAACATCTCAGCCTTCCCTGAAAAAGAATGTTTATAGCAATGGAAAAAGAAGATGACACCTAAATCTTTGACATTGCACTGTCCCCAAGGCTGCATGACATGTCAGCATAACCTGATAACCCAAAGACTTTTGGTCATGATACTATTACTTGATTGCTGAATCCATATGATGTCTTTTTATTAATGTTTAGAAGGCTCTGTAGTACAATGTTTTCCTAGAAACCAAAAACAAGAAGTAAATACAATGGACAAATGACAGGAGCTGCTCCCATGAAGCAGTTTATAAAATATTTATCTAAAATTTCGTAACCCTCACGAGAGACCAAGTTTGTTGTCAGAACTAACAGGATATTTTCAGGCAAATAATCCTTTTCATCAGTTTTCTATAGAAATAGAAAGGAAACTTTGAGAATAAGACTTTGATAAATGTAGTAAGAGGCCAGTCAACATACTGTAACAGTCTTCCCATTACATCTCTGGGTTCTTTCTTTGCAAGGAAAAGACAGGCACTGATAACATACCTTGCCTCTCTCAAAAATTATATTTGCTAGTATTTCTAGTAAAACATGGCATTAGTCCTGGTGCTTTGGATAACAATATTAGTTACTTCTATTTAAATTCACCTGATAAACAAATAATTCTCTTGCTCTTCCAATGTACTTTTAAAATTTTCTCACTACCTCTCTCTGCATTGCCATATTCCTCCTACACTGCTTTATCTAAAAGATTATTAATTAAATACATATAATACAGTGAAACACATGCAGATATAGAGATCACACCTGTGTATGCAGTGATATACAAGCTTTTTCTCTCCATTCTCCAATTAGCTTGCAATAATGTGAGCAGGCTAACCTGATTACAGGTAATGAACCAATTACCATTTCTACAGTCATGCTGAACTGTTTTTCCCTTCACTTAAGTATGTTTAAAAATAACAAGTTTTCATTATGCTTTTTATTGATGGTCACTTTTACACTCCAAGTCAGCTAATCAGCCACGAGCACATAGCAATAAAAAAGGAATGCTTATTGCTCATATGACTACACTTTTAAACTTAGCAAACCAACAGGAAGAAATATGTGTAGTTAAAATTTATAGAGAGAATTGAACCCTGAAAAGACATTAATCCTCTAGTACTCCTCACAGTGCACATGGATATGCACTGCTTATGTCTTGGGTATCATTAATAGAGGCAGCACAAGAAAGAGAGGAATGAGAAAGAAGCCAAAGAGTCAAGAGCAAGACTGAATTTGCTCCATAGTTCTGTTGCTCTGTTTTAATCTCCAGAAACTTATTCCCCCTCACAGTGAGGGGTTGCTTGGGCTTTTCTGCCCTGTGAGCTCTCTTGGAAATTATTCTGAAGCAATTATTAAAATATATATGTGTATATTTATATTGCAGCCTGTCCTGGGGTAAGAAGGCAATGCTAATCCTCCTGAGCAAATCTGGGGCCACTACAGCATCAATAACACTTGGAGTCACCTGGGCAGGGATGGTCCCAGACAGCTAAAATAGCTCCATGTGGACACATTTCTTTCCAAGACTCTCAAGAATCTATATCACTGCACATCTTCAAGCAAGAGCACGTCACTGCTTTGCTTGGAAATCATGGCTCCTGTTCACATTTCTCTCCTCACTTTGCAAGAATAGCAAAAATCCTCGGGGTCTCTTCTGTGGCTGGAGCCATGGTGTGAAAACAGAACAGTCCAGAGAGCATTTTGGACCCTAATTTTAATTAAATGCAACAAATAGGGCTTGGGTAAAGAATAAGAATTCAGGCCCAAAACAAAGTAGGGAATTTAGATAGTCAGCTACAGCTTTCATAAAAAAAAGTTTCACTTCTTAGCCCAAAGAGACAAGGTAAATTCATATCAAACTGCAGAACTCATTGTCTTTTTTTAATACTTACAGGCCCGGTCCTGCCCATTTTCTATGGAGGCCGCAATAGCTAAGCCACTTCTCAGAGTATTAAAACATGTTTCTTGCTTACCTTCCAGGCCACTGGCCTGACTTCCCACAAGCTGTATGGTTTCACAGAAGGATAGACAAGCTTAGACTCCTAGCAGACATGCAGAAAGCTCATCATGCATCAGCACACCATTCTAATTTTCAGCCCTTATTCCAAAGTCAGTTTCTAAGGGGGTTTTTTGGGTTGTCTGTGGTTTTTTTCCCCCATTGACTGATTCTTTTAAAGAGGAAAGAGTAACACTCAATTATTTTAAGGAAGAGCTATCTTCAGGAAAGATTTAAAAACTCATTTAAGGTACTTTCCTTTGGCCGAAGAACCCCTTGTAGGAGGCTTTAAAACTTTACTAGAAGTTGCTCTTACACCTTGTTGGCTGTTTTGGATCTTTTTGTAAGATGCTTAAGTCTTCCCTTGAGCACGGACCCTTGCTTGGTAGCTTCAGATTTTGGACTGTGTTTGAGAAGCCAGATGCCTCAGAGTTAGGTACTGAAGTACTTTACTTTTAGGCACTTATGTTCTTAATTAGATCCAGCCTTTTAAGCTATGAACATTGCAGAAAGGTCTCTCTGCATTAAGGAGAATTTATATTCAGCCATAGAAAAATGTTAAATTTTAATGCTGTAGAGCACTCAAACTTGGTTCTTACTAGTGAGCATCTCATTTACAAAATGGCTGCTAATGAAATCTCTGAGAAAATATGTTGGCTTCAAAGCAAAATTAAAATAAAGACAAATGACTGAGGAATTATTGTTTTCAATAGGTTCTTTTTTCATGTGCTAATTACAGAGTAAGAAAGTGATTTGAGTATCTTATTATCTATCTCTCCTTTTTCTGCCAGGAGTTTATAAAGAGTGTGAAAATGGAGTGGGATAGTAATAATTTCATTTATATTTTAAAGAAAATAATCAGGTTAGCCTGCATTTAATACCAAGAGCCTGAAGATTCTATTTGCATGACTTTGAAGGACAAATACAATATTATCAGTTCTGTCAGTGAAAGGAAAGATGGGGCTTTGAGAAGATGTATTTATTTATATATAGACAAAAAGTCATCTCATCTGAGAATGAACTGACACAGGAGAGAAACCCACTTGGATACAGTCAAAGATATTATTTTTTATGGTAGTGAAGATACTCAGATTTGACAAAAAAAAGTATTACTGCTATGAGTTTTAACTTTTTTTTACATGAAACCTTGAGGTGGGTGGTGGGTGAACCCCATTAAAACTAGATCAACAGGGTCTAAAATTATTTCAATATCCCAGGAAAAATCTCCTGAAGTAATCTAATCATTACCGTGGTTTGAATATTTGCAAGTTGCAAACTTCCAGCATACTTTAAGGGAACAAAAACACTTCTTCTGTGCTCAGAGGTTAAAATAAGAGAGAACAGAGATACCCATTGTAAAATGCTACTAAAAAGAATTAAGTGTTCAGTACACTATAAAGCAGGAGATAAATTCCTCTTGTTTTAAATGTCAGCAGACACTGAGGCCTGGTGCCATATGATGTTTCTACATTCAGCTAAAGCCCAGGCACCCGCAGGAGTGCAGTTTTGCTGACACCCCTCTGGAGTGATTCTGTGATTCCAGGATTCTTTGACAGTCTCTGAAAGACTCAGCTCCTCCCAGAGGGTGCTGCATCCTGAGCATCAGTACTGAGTTTTCTCAGCACATCCCTCTTGCACTTCGGACTCTGCCATGGATACACATTAAATCCTAGTATTTCCTGCAAAACTGCATTGTTGACATTCAAAGCACTGCACCAATGCAGTCCTGCCTACCTCACAGACCTCCTATATAAGTATTTGCTTGGTCATTCCCTGAGGTCCTACCCTGCTGGTCTCCTGTCAAATCCTACATTTTAAGTGAGAGCCTTTGGCTCTTGCCCTTCCAGTTCCCCTGCTCCTCCGACATGGAAGCTGTTGCTGGTGAAGGTTTGTGGATCAGAAGGGGTTTTCCTGCCTGTTTTACAAACACCCATTAACTTTTCAGTTCTCTTCAGTTTCTGCCCAGCATTCTTTAGCGAAAAATACTGCAGGCTGTCAGCCCTTACTTTGAAGAATGATTGTTAGGATTTATTCTTACATATAAACAGCCAGGAGGAGTCTGGAGGTGCTAAGCAGTCAGGGAGCCTGATGAATAATGTGTGTCATTCCCAGCTAAACCCAAAAGCATCCACTTCTGATCCACTTGTCAGAACCACAGGAAAGGACAAGTGAGCAAGCACATGCCAAGGCTCCCCAAGAGTGTGCCCAGGCAGCTGTCCCATGGCAGCCAGCAGCCTCTGCCACCTCTCACCAGACCTGAGACAGGCCTGAGCCCTCACTGGATGCTAGGCAGGACTCTGGCAGGCAACCTGCCATGGGTCTCCTCTCAAGGACAAAATTAGGCCATCTGGAGAGTATTGTTATCAGGAAGGCATGTGATGTACGGGTCAAAAGGGAGACACATTTACAAAGCTGCTATTTCTCAGTCCGAAACAGTGAAATGCTTTTAAAATAACAGGTGGTGCCTATATCCAAAGGGAATTAAGCACTCTCATTTTCTTTTGCACCAAACCAAATATCAGCCTGCTGAGCAGCAAATAGAAAATAAAAAAACACCTGTGACGTTGTAATTCCTTAATCTCTTATGGGCATTTCACAAGCAAATGTCCCAGGTCTGTAATTCCTAGAGAATTCCATCTTTTCCTCGCGTGACAAACCAGCTTTTAAGTACTTGAGAAGTTCCCTTGAAGCTGCGTCCATCCCTCACTAAGTCTTCCCTCACTCTGCATAGGAGGACTTTGCATCTCTCCCAAGGGTCCTCCCCATTCCCAGTGTTTCCCACCAGACCCTGACTGAAAGGACTGACTTCAAAGAACTCACATATTCGTCCTGAATATGGTAAGTGGGTTTATCTGAGATCCCTGTCTGCAACTCTTGCCTACAGGCGAGCTGCAGCTCAGATTTAACACTTTAAGCGCAGAAAGGCAGCGCACAGGTAAAGAGCGGCATGTGGTGTTTGCGGCCGTAGAAATAATGCCAAGCCCTGCCACATTCTTCCTGGCTGATTCCACCACAGCCTAGTCATTCACTGGAAGTTCAGGCAAAGCTAATGGCAGAATGTCAGGACATATATCATCATGCAGGACACCTCATGTCCTCTAAGAAATTTAGCACATAGTGATTTCTGCATGAAAATTAAGATGGTGAAAACACAGGAGATCTGGCCATCATTTGTCCTAGATGTTAAAAGGAGAGGGATAACATTCAATCTCCACATGCATGGATCTGAGCTGTAATTCAGCACCATAAGGGTCTTGGCCTCAATGCTGGTAGGCAGTCTGTCCTTATACTGTTTTTGATTATGTACACCGATCTTACCTGTGCCAACCTACAGATATTCAGGTGTATTCTGAACTCTTTTTTTTTGTTGTTGGTTTTGACTTTTTGATTTTATTTTTATTTGTCTCTGAGCTTGTTATTTAGCAAGGAGCCCCAAACTCCTGTGTCAGAAGAAAGGAGAGATGTCGTATGGTACAGAGGCACTTGGAAAGGCCAGGCTGAGGCAGAAAAGACAAGAGCTGCTTAAATCACTCTGGCTAGGACAGGCCTCATGTTCTGAAGCCCTGAGTTCAGACTGGTTCTCCTGGACTGGAGATCATAGTCTGGAGGCTGGTTAAGGACCTATCCGACAGGTGATCCATCCCAAAACCCCTAGAGGTTTGTTGCAGCAAGGAAAATATCAGAGAGGTTTCTTCCTCCTATGACTTTCATGTCTCTCTCTCCAAATATTTTCAAACAGAAGAGAACAGGAGTTCTCCTGCCTTTTAATTTAACCAAATTGGATTCCAAGTTTGGTGTCTTCATTTTTTTTAAGATGTCTACTCCATTGTAGGTGCTATGCTTATTGCATATTTTAACACCACTGCAATAATAAAATCTGGGCAAATAATTTGCAGTGAATAACTTGAAGAATTTCATTTCTTCTTTCATTCACAATTTGGCTGGTAGCAGCGAACAATGTTCTTGAATCTGTTGATCCTTCAGAATTATACCACTGGTTATTTCAGAGATATAATTTCAAGTCTGCAGATTGTTTATTAAACTTTTATTGCAAATATAGGGAAAACGTTAATTTTGAGTTGCCATAGATATTTTAGATTGAATGCAGAGGTCACATTATCTACATAAATATTTAATATTGAAAGGCATTAATTTCTGTCTACATGGAAAGGTGATATAACATGACATTTTTATTTGGCTTCATCTGCCTCCAGTTCAGACTCAAAAAGAGTAGGTAAAACACCACTTAAGTTAAAAACAGCTCCACCAGAACAACATTTGCATAGTGATGAACAAGCCAGTATATTTTCTTGCTTCTGACTCAAATTAAAATTAATAGAATATACATACTGCAACTTTCCAGTAATGAAGAGGCAATAGCAACTGTCTAAGTGTTGGTGTTTCCCTTTTTTTTTTTTTTTCCAATGCAATTACCAGATCCTGCAGAATTCCTGAATTTTCATGTCCATTGAATTAGGATCCACCTTCAAGTATACCTTATGATATTCTGCCATGCTGATATTACCTGAGGAGAGCAGCACAAACTGTGGATAGGGCACAAACTCTGTTCAGAGCATTCACGTGCATTAGGTTTCCACTAGCATTTCATCATAGTATCTCATTAATAAATAAATGTTTATGAATAAACAAGTACTAAAGTAGATGCATATTATTTACTACATTTGTGATTGAAGATGAAAAATATCCCTGATTTATGTTGACATATAGTGGGAAGGGTTTTAGAAAACCCATCTCTTTATGTGGAGATTAAATATAGGCACTGGGAAAACCCTTTTTGTATATACAAGTCTTGGTCGCATGATTAACATCTGGAATGTATTCATTTCTTCTATAAACTACATATGACTCCATTTCTACTGCATTCCTCGAGCAGCAAGCGACATGGATGTATTAATATTAACATGCCTTTGATTCACTTCTCCCCATTTTACAGTCTACTGCCATATGCCAACAGCATGTCAGTGGGCATGATGTAACCAAGTCTGCCCCAGGAAATTCAGAGAGACTATTTTACTAGAAACTGGGCCTAAAAAGACCACAATTTAATTTTATACCATTAGTTAAGCTGAAAAATATGAAAAGGACTTTGGCTCTGCACTGCCTTTCTACTTCTGCAGTGATAGAAAAGGCAAAAAAGCTCACTCAAGACTACAGCTGAGATTTCCCAAGAGGAAGAGAAAAATCAAGGTGGACTTAACTGCACACAGACAGGCTTAAACCTGCCAGTTCGTCTCCCATGACAGGAATAGAAAGTAGGATAGCATGTAGCTGGAAGAAGCACTGCTCAGGATGCCTCAGCCTGTCCACCCCTACCAGAGTGACAACATTGTTTTACAGCCATCCCTCCATCCCTGCTGGTCAGGTGTTGGCAACACCCCTGGCATGGTGTAGGAGTCTGCTGACCAGTACTTTCCTAGAAAAACCTATTTGGGGCAAAAAAGCATGGGATGATCACCCTGTTTTTTCAGAGGGGTGGAAGGTAAGACAGCCATGGGTCTTGACAATAAGGACAGAGTGGGTCTCCAGTGTCCTGTGCTGGTGTAGCTGTAACCTCTGATAGCTGCAGCACTTTATATTGGGGATATTTTAGCTTGTGTTTGCTCCAGAAAAGGGAAACACACCTCCACCCTCTGCCAAGACTGATCTCATCATAGCTGTAGTTCTGGCCTTTGTTTTTAGGTTGGTTCTCTCCACCATGACCTGTTATCCAGTGCTTAATAATTGATGTATATCTTTATATATAGCCCACTAGATGGACTCAGAGTTTGAAATTTTGGGCCCATTATGGCCATGTATGCTGAATACAGAGAACATCATGAATGGCCCATTACTATTCATTAAGGAAACTAAAAATTTCCAAGATTTTAATGGTGTTAAATACCGTAGAACCACATAAGCTTTGCAAACTTTGTAAGAGACTGGGTACATTGAGGTTTCAGTAACACAGTCAACAGATCTTTTCAACTGTTGAGAGTAACAAAAGCAGATATTGCATGATTGCTCTTACTGTTTAATGAAGAAACAATGTGTTGCTTTCACTGGTAATGCGTTTGTTCCTGAGACACGCCATCAAGATGAACAGCATGGATTTAAACTGCTTTAGGTAGCTCCAACAAAAATTAGTTTTTGACAGGACATTGAATCTCACTTGTTTGCCTCTTCTAGAATCGAGTCATCTGGAATACTATGCCAGTTCTGGGGCACTACATTGCTAAAAAGATTGGAATAAATCTGAAATAAAGGTCAGAAGTCTATGAAATATGCTGAAAAATGAAAGAATACATAAGTTGGAGTTATTTTGCTCAAAAAAGAAGGCAGAATGTGACGTCTTCATCATTAAAGGCTTTTAAGAGTAGGCTGGAAAAAAAACATCTGTCAGAAGTGACATGGTTGTAGATAATGCTGTCATGTGTAGGGGAATAGATTGGATGACTTCCCAAGAGTTTTTTCAGCTGTTAGGTTCTATTATAGACCAGATCCACTGTCTGTTGTCAAGTGATACCTTGGGTTTGGGGAGAACCTGACAGTATGGAGAAGCTTGCTGAGCCCTGAGCATTTTTACATTGCATAATGGACCCTGAAAATGTCCTACTCTATGTGACTGCCCCTGCTGAGAGAGAAAGGACAGTACAGCTGGGAGGAGGCTTTTCATAAGAGTAATTTATTTCAAAGTACAAAAAAACAGAGGAACGTAAAAAAAATGTTAAGAGATATCTTGATTTCTGGGAAGTCAGCAAAATACTTGAGGCATTTTCACTTTATGAGATAGTGGAGAACATTCAGAAGTTTCTTCTTACCTCTCATCTTTAAAAATGTTTCTCTGATTAGTCAACAGGATTTTGACCTGACACCAGTGATCTGAATTACAACGGAGCATATAATTATGTGAACACTTAATATATTCAGTATAAGGACATTATACCTTTTAAAAATAATTTTATAACAAATACGTAGCAGCAGCTAGTAAATAAAAAATAATTTAAAGACTTTTGCGTGATTTTCATTTCCATAATGGTACAGTACAGCTTTACTGACTGGTAATATCCTCTATGACAATCTTCATCTTTTTTTTAAACCATGTATTTTAACCAACTAAGCATTTTAGATTTTTTTTTTTTCAAACAGCAGCCCTGTTTCTTCTATGTGCTTTCAGTGGTTACACAGACAAACAAAATAAATCCCTAACTTAGCTGTTAATTTTTAACACTACATTATTGCAAACAGTAACCCTGGTTTAGTTTTAATTACTGAATGTTTTTCATTTAGGACATAGCTATGGATACTGTTATTTTCTCTCTCTCTCACAAACACACATACTGCCATATGGAGCACATTGACATGTGTGTATTCCAGGCTCTCGGCTTCCATTACAGGTCCATGTGCGGCATTGTGTGAGCTCTAACCAAGTCAGAACAACAGCAGTGCCTGGTGCAGGCATCCCAGACTTAAAACTCTGTTGGATGCAGGTAGTGCTATACAAAGTCAGCATGGGCTTCAAAAACAGTATGTTTGTGTCAGCTGCACTTCACATTAATTTTTAGCCCGTCATTGTATCTCTGAGTTTTCTGCCTCCGTGCAACACTTCATCTGCTACTCCATTTATTGCTCTTTTAGTTTTTTTGAAGCAAGACAAGAAAAAGAAAAATGTGAGAAGATCCGATTCTTTCTTAATCTTCATATCTGATTGAGAAGCAGAGAACAAAGAGGATTTTTAGCCAACTTGTCACCCTCTTACCATTGTGCCAACCTAACCCCAGGCAGAGTTCCCAAAATGATGACTAAGAGTAAGAGATTTTTCTGGTAAATGTAAATCTTCTGAACACAGTCACATTCTGGTTGCACTCCCAGTTCCCATGCACTAGAAGGAGATGGCATACAAGCCAGAACATCTGCCCTTAGTCACTGGAGATTTATCAGATAATCTTCAGGGATCAGACATGTTTGTTGCTCAGCTGCTTTTTGCCACCAGAGCTCCTGGAATTGACCCCTGGTCCAATAAAAGCAGGGGGAGGGGATTACTTTAAATTTGAAGTAAACCAAAAACAGGCATCCTGCGACATGTAATTTGTAAGAATGCAGCAAACACTCCAAGAAGCACAAGCTGCGTCACCACCCCCACCACAAAATTAAAGCATTGTCGTTAACTATGCACAGAACCCACTGAACTCAAAGCAGCTTCCAAAAACAAACCATTCCTTTCTTAAGCAATCACTGCAAATTGCAAAAGCAGCAAATGTTTTAGCCGCAAATGAAGGAGCCACTGCCTGTCCACAAAGCTTCTTATGAAATCTCCCACTTACTAAGGAAACATATGAAGACATTTGCTAGTGTTAAATTGGTGAAAGATCTGTGCTTTCTAGGAGGTACTGAAATTCTCTTTTTCTGGACACAGACATAGGTTTAAAATAATGAAGGAAAACCACACATTCCAGCTGTCAGAAAGTTGGATCTTTTTCTCTGTGATTAAATTGGTGAGTAGTAGTATCCTTGGAGAAGCAGAACTGAAAAAAAGATTTAAAAAAAAAAAGAAAAGAGAAAAAAAAAGGCAGCATTCATTTTGGTTATTGATTAGGGAATAGACACAGAGGATACAATAAAAAAAAGTAGCACCACAGAAAGGTGCCTGAAAGAAAACATACAAAATGCAGAGAGATTATGATGAAAAATCCTTACTACAACATAGGATTTATTTTCTGAAGCAAGAGATTGCCAGGGACAGACCTCATTAGTGTGATGAGAGCCCTTCTAAGATAGATCGTGAAAAGGGATTTGTCCTCTCACTAAGTCAAAAAGCTCCCATTCTGACTTTTCTGGATTATCCTTCTTCTGATGTCAGGTTAAAGGAGCAAATACACTGCAAACTCCCTGTTCTGTAAATGGACTCTTTATGATTAGCTGCATTCTGGTAAAAACGCATCACCCATCACCTCACAGCTGACCAGGGTTCCTGGGGACTGACATCAGTTCACAGGAGCGCTACAAGGTTTGAAGGCGTGTGGTGCAATCGTGCAGGAGTGCCTTCTCCACTTCTATGCTGGCTTAGCATTCAAGGTAAGATAGAAAACTCTCCCAACAACAGGGCCCTGACTGCTGTAGCACAGGTAAAAGAGCTCTGTCTGTCTCTGTTTTCCAAAAGGAAGTTCATTACTAGTGACTTTCTCCTCTATGACAAGTTTGCAGTTTTGAGTACTGGAGAGCATTTGGTCATTTCTTGTACTTAACTCAAGAATGAAGTTCAAGCTATTAAAGCTCAGACATAAATGTTAAGCAGCTGAATGTGCATTTAGGGATCTGAGCACACACTCTGTATATAAATCTCTGCAAGGGTGCTGGTGAGCAGCATCTCGTGGCTATAAAACACTTTCAAAGATAAAAGTCCCCACAAAGACATTTATTTGCACAGGGTTTTAGTGTAATTCTGGAGAATAGAAAAGAAATTCAGAAATGGGAAAGGAGCGAGAAAATTGAGAGAAATGGAAGCGAAAGCAAAGACAGTGTGAGAAAAATACATTAGAAGTAGATACAGAAGCAAAAAGGTGATAAGATGAAGTGCAAAAATTAATCTGAAAGGCCTTTCCAAAACAAGAGAGAAGTAAAAACATAATCTAATGTGGAACAGATGAAGAGCAAAAACAGAAAAAAGACTGGAAAAGGCAAAGGAAAAAAAAAATAGTGGAATAAAAATAGAGTTACAATATGGAGACAGAAAGTAAATTAACATGCAAGGAAAGCAAGGAAAATGTTAGTGAGGTATTTTTTCATAGTCTATTTGCCACAAAAAGGGTAAAGATGAGTGAATTCAAAAATGTATGAATGATATACTCTGTATTTAGAGCAACAGTGGCCAAGATTCTGATTCAATACATAGCAGAGCTGTTAAATCACTTGGGTTTAGGGCATTAAACCAAGGAAAAACATTTTCTTCAGCATACTTAGTGACAGCAGCAGCATCGCTTCACTTTCCAAAACACAGAAGTTGAGCCCACAGGCTCTCCAGTCTGGATCTCAAAGCGCTGCGTGTCTCAAGTGCCTCACTAAAAGTGTGCTCTGGTCTCTCCAAAGTCCAGGTATGAGTGACCTGGATATTTATACTTTCTTACTTAAGGTACCACATTCCCCATACATCCATCTTTCTGCATAATATCGTGTTCCCCACTCCCACAAGAAAGAGGCAGGCCATTGAAAAAGTTCTAAGCAGCATCATCAGGGTTGTGGCTCTGCAAGGCTCTGTGAAAGCAAAAGTTCTGCTCAAAAACTATTAGATTCTTCCTGCCCTGTGGGATTTTAAATCAGCTCCAGAATATTCTGGAGGGAACACATCTTAGAGACTGATTTTGGGTCCAACTCTGTTTTGGGCCTTCAGCAAACCCTTCTGACTGTCTTGTGGAAGCTCTAATGGATTTTTAATCTTTAATTCTGTCAGCACTAAAATCACACCCACAGATTAAAAATAAAAATCTCAACCAGCTAAATTATATAGGTCTTTTTTGAAACATACTTTTAAGATTTGCATAATTTAGTGCTGTGGTTAGTAATAAACATGGAGAAATAGGACTCTTTTTCAGGAACACCAAATCTTAACAAGGTGGTTATTCAAATGACTACTTTTGTTTATGGAAATACAGCATTTTAAAAATAGAAAGTGGTTTGAGTTTTTGATCCTCTGTTTAAAAGGAAAGAAAGTGATTCAATAGAATTAGTAACACTTGCAGCCTATCAACCCACTCTCTCATAGAAAAGCAATTTAGCAAAATGAATGTGGTTGGAAAGTCAGGGCAGAATAACAACAGCTAACTTCAGATCCACCCAAGGCTTTTATGGGGGCCACACCAATTAGCATAATAGTTGTGTTTGTTGGGAAGTGAAGCCTTTGTGCTTGGGATGCTTCCCAATTAAAGAGTTTTGTTTGAAGTGGGATTTAATTTTAATGTTTAAATACTAGAACATTTCCTTGCTGCATCTGCTTTCATTTAAAACAATGCCGAGGTTACATTTTCTACTTGGTACTGCTGTCACCAAGCCTCTCCAGTGTTTTTATTTACTGCAAGGGAGTGACAGTGAAAGAGGAGTATGCCAAAAAGCATGTTTTCCCAATGTTTGACTCAAAAGGAATGACCTAAATTGTGCAAGGCCAAAGTAATGAAGAATTTAACAGGTAAAAAAAGCATTAATGGGAAAACTGAGAAGAGTGAAGAACAGAGTTCCTTCTCAACAAACTTTAGATTTGAGCTATGCCATTAAAATCTTTCCAAAAAATACACATCAAATAAAGACCAGTCTCACTAGATATGAGTGGAAAAAAAATAATAAAATGGCCACTAAATTTAATCTTCTTTTGTGTTTGCAGACTGTCAGTGGGGCAAGCATAGTTTCCTTGCACTTAAGAATTTATCAAATGTAAAGGACAAATACCTTTCTTAAGAATCTGTGGCATTTAAATTTGGCTTTTCTTGCTTAGGTGTGACAAATTAGGTAATTCCTAAGCTGTTTTATATTATTCTTCCAGAAACATGGTAGCCTGAAAACCCATATGAACTTAAAATATTATTTCCATGGAAATATTCTTTTTACACGAGAGCATTTTTTCACTAACATGTCAGTAAAACACAACTGCTTGAATGATCAGAAAAATAAACCAAGTTACAGAAGTAAATTCATTGAAATCCAGATCCACTGAGATCTAAAATTAATCCAAATAATGTCTAAAAAATTATTACTACTGATATGTAAACAAGTGAAACAGAAAAAAAGCTATCAGTAGTTCCCAAAGCCACTTCAGATCAGGATGTGGACAGCATGAAGTTTGCAAGTGGTACTTAAAAATCAATATGACATTTTACGGATAGATAATATGAGTTCAGGTAAATGAACAGATGGAGTTTTGCTGTGTTGAGAAGATGCATGAAACAACTCAGTGCATTCTGAAGCTGCTAAAGAATTCATCTCATAAGAAGACAATTATTAGTTGTCCAGGCATATGTTAACACACACGTGTCCAAACATCCTCTCTTGCACTCTTCAGATCTGCTCTAATATTTGACTATCCTCAAAAACTATTACTGATTCCAGGTTTGGTATGTCTCTGAGTTAAACATGACAGTTTAATATTTATATTTACATAGTCTAGAAGGGACAGAATCAAGATATACACAAACCCAAGGTTTCCACTCCTGGGACTAATGCTATCTGAGAACTGCCAACTTTAAAAGTGATAGAAGAGTGTTGATGGACTGGGGATAAGGTCCAATCAAAGGAATTTTGTCTTAAATGGATTCAGTTTTAAAAATTCCCTGGCTTTCCAACACTGTAAATCAGCCAAACAGACACGCTGGAAAGGTATCATAAAACAGTTTTTTCAGAGTGCAGAAAAAGGTCTGCATGTTATCTAAATATATGGAGTTCGACAGATCATGGGCTTGATTCTCCCCTCATTTACATGAATTTAACTCTGCTAATCTCACCAGCGTTACTCCAAATACCCATTTGTAATGGAGAGTGGAATCCAGCTCTAAATCTATGTGTGATATAAGGTCAGCAAAATATATAAATCTAAACATTTGTTGGGCCTAGCCCCTGAGGTCCCTGATTACATAGCAAGACATAATTGATTTATGAATGCTGAAATTAAACATGGAATGAAACGAGTCTGAAGTAATGTCAGAAAGAGCTTTGCTGGAATATATTTTCATCAGAAGAATTTGGAGAAAGGAAGGATCTTCCACAACTGATTAGTTCGCAAGCAACATAAAAAGATTTTTTTAAAAGCCTGTGTCATTCAACACACTCTAATCAATTTCTAAGTTTCTGAAGAACCATTCAGGCATAGTATTTACTCACTACTTATTTTCCAAAGTGCCCACAATATAATAAACACTGTCTGAATGTAGGGAGCATCAATCCATTTGCTTGTGATCTGAAAATCCAAAATTCTTTTCTGAAATACATTTTTAATCTAATTCAACAAAAATGCTTATGGAACTGACTAACATCTGCCTAAAAAAATAAACTGGTATAAATCAATTACATAGTCTCTTCATTGTGAAAGGAGCTGCAATTTTAATTATGACAATCTGTCACAAATCAAAAGAACTTAACTATGAAGGGCTAAACTGAAATAGAAAATAGAGCATAGTCTCTCTCAATTTATTCTCAACAGAAAGCAAGTAAAAATTAGAATACTATTGGCAATCAGATATACAATTTTATAGCCAAACATGTATATAAATTCATATTCATTCAGATCTATGCACGCATGTATAAATATACATGCATGTATATATATGTGTATCTGGACTGAGGGATACAAGAAAAAATTCAAAGGTATGAAGAACCTTGAATTGAGAAAATCTAAAATGTCAAAGTGAACAGTGAAATCTCTCAAAATGAACAATTTTCTAGAACTTTCGAGTGACAGATCAAAAACTAATTGAAGACATTGCATATGCAAGCTCCTGGAACTCTGAAGTATATAAATGCGTAAACTTGTAAAAGAATTAAAGCTGTATATTTTCCACTGCTCGTACCCAACTCTTCTACCACAATGAATAAAATGTATTTCAAGCAATCTTTTCTTATTTAAAATTACTTTTTTATCCTCTTTTTGCTAAGGAATGTGTACCTGTGTCAGCTTTGGTTCCTACCCCCACTGAACACTAACTTCTGTCTTCTGAGTGCCCACAGAACAAAGGGAAAGTTTGTTTCAGAATCTTCCTGCCTGCTGCAGAATGTCAAATCTACAGGGTCAGAAATCCACCAAAGTTTTTTGGATGGATGTTTGGAGTTTTGTTGGATGGTTACTCTTGTTTTCTCTCAAATGTTCCATATAATGAACAGTATTTCTGGAAAAAACTGAACATTGTCTTTTTCATGGATCCTCCTGTAAGTGCAGAACCTACTCTAAAAGAAATGTTCTAAGGCCAGTGGCATTCTGATCAAACCCTGCTAGCGTTAAGCTAAGCCTAAATTCAAACAGAAACAAAACAGTGCCCACAGATTGCTGTGAGCTTTCAATTGCTCACTTGGGAACCCTGCTGTTAGATTCTTGAAGAGCGGAGCCAAAAAAGTAGGGTTTACCAAAATATTACTTTCTAGTTCTGTTCATTTTCTGCACAATGTTTTTGTCATGTTATCATTATTTATGGTGTAGCAGTCAAGAAATTGTGCTCGTTTGTGATAGGTACAACACAGACAAGTAGAAAAATCTTCCTGTCCCTGAGGATTCACAGCCGAGCTGTCAGATAGGATGCTGCAGGTGAACAAAGCAGACAATGAAGCTCATGTTGGCTGGAAAAAGGAGAGAAATAAAAATAAAATGGGTTGAGCAGAAAAGCTGACTGTTTTCTAAGCATACCATTGCCAAGCATTTGTGACTTCTAGGCACATCAGCTGAAAGAAGAACTTTAAGAGAGGATTAAACAATACAGCAGATATCAAACCATATGATCTTTTTACATTAGTTTGTGTTTGGGAGTAAATATTTTGGCTTTTTTCATGAGTGAAAAATGGGTCAATTCCTCAGAAAAGGGCAATAAGACCTAATAGAAATTACCGACTTTGAGACCAGAACAAAGGGGAACTGTCATCACCTTTCCCAGCACTTCAAGGGACAATGAAAAAATTGTACCTTCTTAGGACAAGCTTCAGCTAAGGTAAACATATCACCTATCTGACTCATGAGTATCCCTGTAAATTAGGAATGTATGTGCACTAACAGAGCAATATTAGAAACCTGGAACTAACACAACATGGAAATTCTACCACCAGAGTATTTGTAGACGGTAATTAACAGCATAAACCATTTGGATATCAGAGCAGGAATAGGAAAATTAGGGGAGAAAGCACATTGTGTATCTCTGATAAAGCTCACATTAGCAATATTTCAGATAAAGACTCAGGGAAGGATTGTCTTCATCAGAGAGAGGCAAAAATTATTCAGGTTAAAGGCTATGCATCAGGAATACTTTTTCCTATTATTCACAAGGAGCAATAAGTCTATTAAAAGTTAATGCGATGGGAAATTGGAAATTGTGCAGCAACTTCTGTGTAGTGAAACTCATCTTCTTAAAGTTAGTTCAGAAGGCAAAGAGTTATAAATCTTTATCAGATTGTGATGCCAGAAAACCGAGATCTGTGGCTTGCACAGTAGCCTGCCGTTGTTGCACAGATGGACATCTGTTTACAGAAGTGACACGAATGTTGGAAACAAATGAATCTCAGTGGTGGCATTCACTTTGTTTACAGGAATGTAGCCTGGGAACTGTCCATTTTCCTATAGAGTCTATCACTGTATAATTTCTTGCATGAATTGATGCAGCACTATCTCAAAACCCACAAATGTTTCGCTCTCCTGCTATTCTCATAGCTCCAGGAGTGCAGAAGAGAATGTAAACACAGAGCTTTCCTTTCCCCAAATTCTACTACAGAAGTGAAGATTCCCTTTTGAATTCCAAAAAAAATGGCACTCTGGGGCCCTGAGACTGGAGGTGGGCGTACAGTTACACCAGTAAACCTGCTTGAGGTTGTCAGACTACTAAAGCCTTACATTTTTGTGGTGAAGCATTTTCAGATACAGCCAGGATGAAAAAGTCTCATGAGACAAGATTTAATATAGATGGTTCACAAAAAAATACTTAAATGAAGCCAAACTCCTGTAGAGAAAAGGCCCCAACTGATGTTTCGCCAAACCAGGAAATGCCTGTAAAGAAACACGCATGCACTAAAAACAGCATCCCCAGGGCCCTCGGTAAGAGCCGTGGTGGAGGCAGGAGAGCACAGCCAGCTGCAAGGACACCCTGGGGCTGACCCACATCCTACAACACCACTTCAGAGGAAGCTGGCAAGGCAAGGGTTACGCACACTCCCAACAGCTCAAATGCAACCCAGCCAAGAGAGAAGCAATATTCATCTCATGACCCTATTACTCTCTGGTCAAATATACAGAATAGGTTGTGTTTTAAAAGGAACCCCACCCCCGATACCTGAGGTACCACTGTCGTGACTTAATTAGATGAAGGTCTGAACTTAACATGGGTTGGATATCTAAGTTCGCACTGAAGAAATTACAAAAGCTCATGGGATTATCTTGGGGAGGATCTTATCACCCATGAGAGCCACTGAACAGCATGCTGACACCCCTCAAACGTCAGCCCTGCGCTGCCACCCACACCCTGCGTATGGGACATGAGACACAGGGAGCTGAGGCGACCTCCCCATGGCTGCTCAGAACGCCCTGGAGCTCCAGCTACTGCCCCCTTGGACTGGCTGAGCTTTCTTATTTTTTGGCCCCAGCAACATCTAATTCTTCCAAAATCTTCAGCATACTTTCCTATTTGTTACAGTGGCACCTGCCGGCAACGGTGCAGACAAAAGCTGATTTCTTACTGTTGGGCTAAGCAGATAAGTTTAATTATGACTCAAGGTGTGCAGTATTTCATTTTTCTCTCTCTCACCCTCTCACCCTCTCTTTGGGTCTAATATAACACATTCTACAGAACACAAGGAGGCTTGTTAGATTACTGTTGGAAGATGCAAGAATTGGTTAATTTTGTGCCGTTTCTCCCTGTCATTATAATCTTTGCCACAAGAATGGCTACATTCTGTGAAATGTTCTGCTCTCAGTGCAGTCATTGTCATGTGAATGAGCTATCACAGAATCCTAATGCCTGAGATGTTTTATTCTTACATTCATGACATTTGTATTTCAGTGACAAAGGCCAAAGCAAGAAAAGGGAATGGAATGGAAGAAATTTAATCCAGTCTCTTGATCATTTTTAAATTCTAATTTTATGGCCTTTTCTTTTCTAGATGCTGCAGCACAGTTTCCTTCATATGTAAGAAGTCTGTATTTAGAGTAAGAATGAGCTGATGAAATCAAACCTCTGGGATGTTTGTATTTTAATGGTTTCTGCATTAAAGACACTGTATCAGTGCAAATTGCTGATAGTTAGAAAAGGTGAAAACCAAGGAATACTTGCTAGTCATTTTTTGCCACTTAAGAGTGTATGTGCTCTGTGAAAACTCTGATGAGCTGGAGCTTCTATTACACTGGTATATAATAAAAGATCAATTATTTTCAGACATCTATACCAGCCAATGGGAGAGTTGAAAATAATATCGGGGTAATCAGGCCAGGAAGAGCATCACGAATCTTTCTAAATGTGCAGCAATGCAACATTTAGGATGCTCTTCTCCTTTGCCTATTTCAGTGGCAAAAATTACCATTGATTTTAATGGGACTAGGTTCAGGACCTCAGCCCAAAATCTCCTACCCAGTTTAACTCTTTTTGTCAAGCCATTCTGAAATGACTTCCATGAGTAACAGTTTAGACAATAAAGCTCTATATTCCCTCTCCATCTCAGATATTTTTAAGCTTATTTTGCCAGTTCTGGTGTTCCTGTAAAATATAACATTTAGCAGTCAATTTTGTAGGGCTGCCCTAACACACTTATCAAGGGGTATACTATTATGACAGAGCAAACAAAACATTCAGATCAGCAGGAGAAGGAATGGATTCTGGTAGGGTTTTTTCCAGCCATGGGTACAAAATAATTGTTCTTCCTACAGCGTGACCATAAAAAGGTGTCTGAGCTGTCAAAATGGTATTCAGATGGCTGACTGTCAAAGACCTGCTGCAGCATCACAACTGGAGACTTTAATTGCATTCAGACATCACACTGGAAAGCCATGAGTGCATTTTCTCCCTTCCTCTCTCTCTTAAATACACATGCTCTTTTAAAGTGTAGCCTTATATATTTATACATATTTTCAGTGCTTCAAAACTATATTATATTTTAATCTGTCTGCATGTCATGAAATAATATCCCTCTCACTCTCTCTCTTTTTAAATAAATGTTTGCAGATTCTACTTTTGATACCAGAACTGCAAGGCCTCATTATTTCTTATTTCCAGAGGTTACAGGGTTTTAATGTTAAAACGTAATCTTTTAGATAGTTTCATTTGCCTAGCCTAACCTCTATGATCAAATAAGTACCTTTTTTACTTTTCAAAATACTAGGATCTCAGGACCCATGCATTCTCTTAATCATTGCTCAATTTCTTTTATCCATGTTCCTTTTTTCCCTACACTCATAACAAGACTGCAGTTCAGACCTGCAAGATCTGAACTCTAGTCCGTATTTTTAAAGTCATGGTTCTATAGATAATGTATTTTTTTGATTTTAGTTCACAGGTAACCTACTTAAAGATATCTAGATATGTATTTTAAATTCTTAGATAAAATGTTCAAGTAGTTGATTTTAACTTGCAGTAACAAAGAATTCAGAAAAGAAAATCCATAGGGAACAACCTAACAAGTACAGGGTTATACTTTTCTACCTATTTTAGTGGCATTCATTTTTCTGGGAATCTCCCTGTTTTCATGCATGGCCTTTTTGCTTTCAGTTTTCTTTTGATATTTTTCTTTGTAGTAAAAAAAAAAAAAAACCCAGGGACTTACATTAACTAGAGAAAAGCCACTTGTTTTTTTACTCTGAATATTAAACCTTTCAGTCAAAAATGTATGTTGGGAAGAATAGCTGAGTATTCCCACTGTGAATGCAGACAGTCTGTACTGGCAACCTTCATATTCCTCGTTACTAAAATTAAGTTTTCAAAGGGAAAAAAAATGAACAAGATCCGGTGTTTCCTTCATGGCCTTATGTTACACAGGGACAACTTTCAAAACAGGGATAAGATTTGATAATACAGATTGTCTGTATTTAGAGGCTTCGCTACAGCATTGCCAACTTCGGCATCTGCAATGGAGTAGCGTGCCGTGCAAATCTACCTTGATATGATAGAGAGATAAGAGATAACAGAGAAAACAAGTTTTTTCTTCTTTATATGGCACCTTGTAAAGCAATAAAAAATAAATTTTCATTTTGAATGGAGCACTTTCTGTATGAAGTTTGGGAAGAATGCATGAAAAGGTTTCCCCTGCCTCTCTTTTGCCATGTTCAGCAAGTAAGAATTACATTCCCAAACCTGAACACGATGCAAATTTTCTTACACTTATGGGCTATTCTGAGGTCCACCAAAGAAATGAGGCGGTAAAGCTGCTGCTCACAGAGAAACTTGAAATTGTGTGCCCATCTCTGGTTTTGTTCTCTTTCAGCTTGGCAGTAATCACTGAATGTTACTCCAGACAACCTAAACAGACAATATGGGAGTACAGTGCAGATCATGAACTTGGAATGGTGCAATATTTGCTGAAAATTAATCCAATACGAACACTGCATTTTTTTCAGGGGGAATTTGGGAGAGCAAATAGTGCAGGGAACACATTTTAGGACAACTTATAAACTCCTTACCCCTTTTCTAGTGGCTCATTCAATGACTTTTTAATTCCATCGTGCTATTAACTTATTTAACTTGGGAAAGACCTTTAGAATTGCATTGTATCTGTCATTAAAGTATATTATATATATTTTTCCTAAACAAACTGAGCATAATGTGACTATTCCACATAACCTACCTGAGATAAATATCCTGCTAAAAATCAATGTACAAGATAGAGAAATCTGAACATCTTTTCCATTACAGGAGTATCCATCTTGATTCCTTTCATAGCTCTCTTTTTTCCTCTGTAATGTCATATAATGTTATTTTTTACCTACATGGTTGCCTACCTTTTCCAAACTTAAGAGTCACTACATATTATAAGCTAAATAAAATTGCAAGTCAGTCTCCTTCAGATGATACAGCTTTTTTAAAACATATTTTTTTTAAAAGCTTGGATTATTTTACTTACTGTCTCTGAGCCTTTCATGTGCATTCAATCCATGTTTTCAAGTTTTCTTCTATATTCATGAAGCCCAGAAACTCAATTTTATTTTTAAATGAAAGCTAAGATTATCAGATGATAATTGATTCCAAGGACTAGACTTCAAGTAAAATACCAGTATCATGAGACTTCTGATAAAATCACTGAAGTTGGCAACAACTGAAGAGTTATGCAGAGAATATCACTTTTTTAATCTCCTTATTATATATATTAAAAAAATCAGCACCACAAGTAATAACAAATATTTCTCCATGATCTTTCTACGTATTCAGTTAAACTAACAATACCTCCATCTGGTGACTACCTCCATCTGTGCCTCCCAACCTATTAACACCTCAACAATATGCAAGAAGGCAGATGTCCTTGATTTATGGGCATATTACACAGAACACAGGCTCCAGCTATGTACACATCAGTGAAATACAGATGATAATAATACTCCTACCAAAAGACTGGGGGACTAAATTTTTTTTTTCAAAACACATGTAGATCTTTGCATAAAACACAGTAAAAATAGAATTTAACATACTATACACATATATTAATATGAAAAAAAAATTCTCTTTGCATTCTTTTAGGTTAGATACCTGTGCAAAGATGATGTGATATGGTTCCAATTTTTGGTCCAACCTCTCCCAAATGTTCATTCCTCTGTCAGCTTCAGAGGAACCTTCAAACTTCCACAAAGACAATTTCATGCCTCAACTTACTAAGGTTTAGAAAGTAAATTTTCTGCAAGGATAAAAGTAACCAGGGACAATGCTTTACTTCCTCAACTTGTATTGATCTTCACTGGGAACTGAGAGAATTTCTCACTTTACTATAAATGAAACAAAGGAGGGCAGAGGAAGGGGAAAAAGAAGGCAATCAAAGGGCAATTAGGGAGATCATATTTTCAAGAAAAAACAAACCAAAAAACACAAAGCAAAGCCAAAACCAAACAAAAAAGACAAAAAAAGGCTGAAGTAAACAAAAACAGAAAATGAAAAAAGAAATAGAAGAAAACAGGATAGCTCAGAATGAAGCAAAGGACAAAACCAAAAAGCAAAAGTGAGGTAGAGGCCTAGGGATTGTCTGTAAAAAAAGTGGAACAAAAAAGAAAGCATTCGAGAAGAGGGCAACAGAAGACAGTTAGGGCAAAATCATGAAGTCTAGAATAATAATGGTGATAAACAATATTTTTTTTCCACTTTTAATTTTCGTCAGAGAAGTTACTACAAACAGCATATTGCACAATGATGTAGTGATAATTATCAAAAGTTAAACCTCTTTTCCAAGAAAAGTAAAATGTGAGTCAATTCCTTTGTTCAGGACCAGATGGTAAGACCAAGTATATACTAGGTTGTGACAATAAGAACTGTATAAATTCTATAATTTACCACTGTCCACAATTTTAATTCAAAGTAGCACATAGCATCCATAGTAGTACACATGTTTGGGTGGAGAAAGGCTTAACTATGATAGCAATTTTTGGGTTCCTGGTGGAACATGTACTATTCTTATTATTTTCATTTACTTGCTTTTTCTTCGCACCACCAAAAGACAGGCCTCCCTGACTGATTCGGAAAGCTTTCACATTTACAATATTCTCAGGAGTGCTTGCACAGCACTGTCCCAGAAAGGCAGGTAACAAGACACAAACCTGGTCAACGGTAGTGGGACACTAAGGGGGCAAATCTTGCTAAAGCAAAGGCCCAGTTGGAAGGGAGATGGGTTTTCTCACCAGGGCTCTGAGAAAACTGTACCTTCATTTTATCGGAGAATAAGCATATGCTTCTCCTCCTTCTTTTTGCTTTAATGTTATGCACATTGCCTGCTTCACTCTCCAGAATCACTGCTTTGCCAGTAAGGCTAGACTGAGAAGAAAACATATAATGCTTGAGCAACTTGATTAACTTTGGGATTCTGGGACAGTAGTAGATATTGTCTACCTGAACCTCAGCAAGGCTTTCGACCCTGTCTGCCGTAAGATCCTCAGAGATAAGATGATGAAGTATGGGCTGGGTGAGCAGACAATGACGTGGATTGAAAACTGGCTGAATGTCCAGGCCCAGTGACCAGTGGCACAAGATTTGGTTGGAAGCCACCAAATAACAGTATAACCTAGGTTCAACACTGTGTCCAGACCTGTTCAACACCTTCATTAATAACCTGGATGATGGGGCGGTGTACCCTCAGCGAGTTCAATGATGACACAAACTTGTGAGAAGTGCCTGATGTGCCAGAGGATCCTGCTGCCATCCAGAAGGACCTAAAAATAACTGAGACATAGGCTGACAGGAATCTCGTGGAGCTCAAGTAAGGAAAGTGCAAAGTCCTGCCCCTGTGGAGGAATAAACCCAGGCATCAGCACATGCTGGGGACCACACAACTAGAAAGGAGTTTGCAAAAAAACCCTGGGGATCCTAGTAGACACCAAGCTGTACTCCTGTGGCAAAGAAGATGAGTGCTACCCTGGAGTGCACTAGACAAAGCATTGCCAGAAGGTCAAGGCAGATGATCCTTTGCCCTCTCTAGTCCGCTATCCAGACCTGATGAGTCCACACCTGGAGTGCCAGGTCTCATTCTGGGCTCCCCAGCGCAAGAGATACAACACATGGACATGCTGGACATGCTGGCCCTACCAGCTAAGGGCCATGGAGATGTTTATGTGACTGAAGCGTCTCTCCATTAAGGAAAGGCTAAGATGCAACTGCTCTGCCTGGAGAAAGCTCATGGGCAATCTTATCAAAGTATATAAATACCTGAAGGGAGGGTACAGAGAGGACAGAGCCAGGCTCTTGTCAGTGGTGAGCAGTGACAGGACCAGAGGCACACACTGAAACACAAAAGGTTCCCTCTTAACATCATGAAAGGGTTTTTCACTGTCAGGGTAACTGAGCACTTGCACAGGTTGCCCAGGCAGGTGGTGCAGCCCCCCTCCTTGGAGACATTGAAAAGTTCTCTAGACATGGTCCTGGACAATGAGCTGTAGGAGACCCTGTTTGAGCAAGGTAGTTGGACCAGATGATCTCCAGAGGTCCCTTCCTACGTCGACCATTTTGTGATTGTGTGATTCTGTGCAAATTGTTTTTTTCATTTTTCCCTTTTCCCCCTAAGTTTCTTCCTCAATAGTGAGAAATGTCTTCTTTACCTTAACTATCCTGACCTTAGCTATAGCCTCCAAATTACTATGCAAGTTTACTCTTGTAGGTAAAAAACCACTCCAAAGGAAACAATTATTTACAAAATTTAGCTCTCAGACAAGAGATTTAATTC
The DNA here is from genome assembly GCA_013397895.1 of Origma solitaria. Lineage (NCBI taxonomy): Eukaryota > Metazoa > Chordata > Aves > Passeriformes > Acanthizidae > Origma > Origma solitaria. The sequence goes on along the minus strand of VZRL01005189.1, from coordinate 1,000,122 downwards.
TGGACATCACTTCTTCTTTTATTCTAAATCCAAAATATTTGGGACATCCCAGAGGAAATCTACTTCAGAAGCCAACCAGCTTTCACATCTTCCTTCTCTTTGCCTATCTACTGCCTCAGGTTAGGTCTCCATTTAGGCTGTTGCAGTCGCAAATGGCTTCAGTGATGCTCTGCATCAGATTGCAGGACACTAAATACCCCAGGTGTGGGCCCTGTGGTTTACAGTACTTAGGAAAATGGGTCTTCAACTTAAAGTAATATGTAACATTATGAACAGTTGTATCGGTGTGTGTTTCTCTAAATTAATGATGTCCAAACAGCAAAATACTGTAAAATTACAATTTTCTGAAGAAAGCATAAAGCTCATGATCTTGTATGCTAACGGCTTATAGATTTTATAGGACCCTTGGGCCCTCTGTTTCATGATGCTAAAACTATATTTTAAGCACAAGTTTTCTTTCTTACATATGTTTTAATTTAAACATGGAAGGTATGGGCTATGACCTTGTGTGCATTCCAACAGTTGGATGTTCCTAAACCAAAAGGCCAGCCTACTAACAAATTGCCTAATAAAAATATTTTTAGGGAAACTAAATTAACCATGAAGACAGGGTGCAAAAAAACTTGCCTATTAGACGACAAAGGTTAAAAGCAATACTTGAAAAACTGTAATAAGAAGTTTAAAAAAAATTATTAAAGTGGTAAATTGTGAAGCTTCAGCTTCCTTTGTCACAAAACACAGAACCTACTTTATACCAATTTGTGATAGCTTCTGTCTTAATTGGGCAATTGCCATTGTCCTCATACTTGAAATTCCATATTCCAATGTTTCAAAGATTGCTGCTGGCTTGCACCCTCCCCCATTCTTTCATAAGGAGCTTTGAATAGTGGTCTGCTTTGACATGTACATCATTAGACAGAAGACGGGAAGCAAGGTATCAATATCAGAAATGAGCAATAGCAGGAAAAGAGTGTGGCAGGAAAAGAAAACATTCGAAACAGTTTGGTGTCCTGAAGTTAAAAAAAATTAAAAAACAGAAAAACAACTGCCAAGTTGGACTGACAGAATCCTATCTGGAGAAACAAAGAGGAACACTATGACACATTCACTCACTGGCCAGTTTTATCAAAGACATAACATGAGAAAGACTGCTTATGCAGGCTTTGATGAGCGTGCCTAACATAAGTATTCGGGGTCTGAGATTTAATGATCTTGCCTCCCTTTTGACTGTTACTGTAGAAATAAAGCACAGTTCAGGGACAGGTAACACTATATTAAAAAGAACATATATCCAGTCTTATCCAGCTTGTCATAAAAATCTTCCTCAGAACACAATGTAATATTTCCATTTTTAAGAGAAAGGGTGATTTTTGGGATGCAAATAAAAAATTAGCATCAGACTGATATTTAGGGTAAAAACATAAGGTCCATCCTCATCTACAAGGCAACCAGAGAACTTCAGACAGACGTTCTCTATAGACTGCTTAATTTAGGGCCCCACTGTCTTTATATACTAGTCACAGGATTTCCATAAATGTCCAGGATTTGGCTCATACTGCTTCTAGAAACAGTAATACAATTCCCATTAATTTTAAAGCAGACAAGTTAAATCAATGCTAAGAGCTTTTGAAAATCTTCTCCTAAAGGTTTTATATGACATTCTCCTGCCACTTAAATTATACCAGACATCACAAGAATCTCAGGTTGCATTCAGTAATTTGTTTGATGTAGTGGTTACTCTGTTTATTTAAAAATAACAGCTAAATTCCCAAATGAAATGAAAAGTTTAACTGGTTCTTTAGCTTTTATTGAATTCTTCTTAGCATGTCAGACCCTGTTGTTTGAAGTTCCGCAGGATCAATGCACAGTATTTTGCTAACTTTTTTTTCAGTTCAGTCTGCTTGGGTTCTCACTCACAAAATTTCACTTCCAGGTTCAACCTCACTCAAACATTCAGGGTGAATTTCAGCCAAGTCCACTAACTGTGATCTGGTTTATGTTAAAGTCAGCCCATAAACTGCTCAAAACTGGTCCGGGATTCTTTTGAAACTGGGCCTAAGGCCTGCGTAAAAGCTAACTCAAGAAAATATTTTGATGAGCCGAGGTTCAATATTCCAAAGTCTATAATGAAACCTGAAACAAACCACGTTCCAATTTGTTTGGAGCTTCGTACTAAGAGTGTTGTATTGCTCTGTCAAACTGATGACATTTTACCACAACTTTAACAGTGAAAGATTTTTCTTCCCATAATTTCCCCCAAACCCTTTGGCTGCTGGAAACAGTAATGTATTACCATGGATACAAATTACAGTGTGGGGTATGAGGAAGAGAGTGGAAGTTATAGTGTATAAAGAGATTTCTTTGGAGTTGGCATTTGAAGCAGGGAATCAGCACAAGATTGTTTTTAATTCAAATACATACAGATGATAGAAATATTAATTTCAAGAAGATGAGCTAAAAAAAAAGCATTTGAATTTGTGTCTCTTTAGTAGTGTTATTTCTTTTCTGGAAAACAAAGTGAAAGTCTTCATATGTTTTCAAATCTTCAAAATTTATATTATTTAGTTTGTAGGAAAAGCAACTTTAAAATTAGTCATTTGATTGTCAATATTTTTTCCTTTCAGCTGGAAAGAGAGAAAATTGGTGACTTGTCCACTACTGAAATTGTCAGGCTTGCTTATCTCTGCTTTGTCCATGGCTGGGTGCAAGCATGCTCAGGTGCTTCACTGTTTTGAAAACAGAGCCAGCCCTCAATTCATCACCACCATATGCAATAGTGAAAAAGAAGCCAAAAAGGGCAATCTGAAAAGTACAAAGACAAGCAGTGGCAGACTTTCCAGAGAAGCAGCTTGGCCCTCTTCTAGAGGACCTGGCCCTTCTAAAGACGTGGACAACAAGAGAGCCAGAAGTGTTTTTCCTGGACTAATGGTTTCCACTAAGATTCCCCACACCATTTTATTGAGATAGTGTCATGGAATAATCCTGAATAAAATCTATGGGAATTAAAATTATACAATTCCACAAAAAAATTCCAGAAAGCCTTTACTACTTGGAAAGGGAAAATTTAAAATTTACATCATTTTGATACACTTGAATCCTTTGCATTTAATTGTACAGGAATCACAAAGGTATTTTTCTGCTATACTTTCTAAGCTAGTTCAACCCTATTAAAATATTATTTTCCGCCCCTTCTATAGGAGTGTTTTTAAAGTGATCGCTGAAAAGGCTGGTGTGGAGTCCAGAAAAAAGGTAAGGATTATGTTACTCATTCTGCCACAGAAAAATATTAATATTAAAATATTTGCACACCATTAAAATATTTCATCTTTATACTTGTGGTACAGCTATTTTGTTAGGGATGCTAAAATATATTTCCCAAAAAGAGAAGCCAATTAATATCCAGAAAAGGCCCAATTGTGCTGGTGACACACTGGTTTCACCCACTTCAGCTGGTGACAAGGCCGACCTTCAGCTTCATAATGGCGGAATCTGTCCCAAAATAATTTGCAGCAAATTGAGTGATCAGAAATAGAAGGGTTAACAGGTTTATTTTAGAATTAACTTTTACTTTGGTGAAGATTAATATGTCAAGCTGAACACTAAGTAGAGGTCAGTGCTAAAAGACCACCACACTAATCATGGAAATGTGTTGGAGCAGACACTGATGTGTTGCAGCAAATGTTTCTGGACGAAAGCAGAGTGTGGTTTCTCCCCAGCTGTCGGCCCAGGGCAGCTCCCAAGCCCTGCAGCTGCACCGCCAGCACTTGTCCTCCCAGGCTTTCCCTCCCAGTCACAGCATCCCCACAGGATGCCTTCCTCCCTCTAAAAGCAGCCCGGATTTGACCAACACCCAAGTCCTGCCACTGTCCTCATGAGAGCCAAGGTTCCTGTCCTCCATTAAAAAAAAGATGCAGCTTCCAAGTACCTTTAGGAAATAGTGAATAATATCTTTTAAAAGATAGGAGACAGTGTCTTTTCTGCATTTTATTTTCAGCATCATATTTTATGTGATTTTTCATGCCAGTAAGTCCTCAGCATGACCATTTTTAAAGAATGAGGAGCCCTTACTGAGTGCAAAATATGAGACAGCAGGGCCCAAATAAGCAACATCCTCAAAATAAGAAGAGGAAGCTTCCCTAACCCTGAAGACAGACAGCTCTGCTGCAAGGCAAAACATTCCTACTTTTGCATTAAAGAGACACAGCTCTGTCATAGACCTTAAAGCTGCATTTTTGAGGGATACAATGCACTTTTGTGAAGGGAATTAATTTTCTGTTACTTACGCAACACAGCAGACCTGAATTTTTCTCAGCACACCAGCTGTTTCATCATGATATAGCCAGCTGTGACACGCAGTCCATGCACTGATCAGCAGCTCCCAACCAAAGCTGTGTGTTAAAGGGAAGAGCAAAGATGGGTGGTGCTCCTGAGTCCAAAGAGTTTGGAAGGCACAGCATCATTCACGGCCAAATCAGACTCCTGTGCCTCAGGTCTGCCCAGATCAGAAGACATAGATTTATTCTGCAGTTTTACAGAATGTTTTCCAAATTTAAGAATTCCTTATGTTTCACTGTATCTCCTGAGCAGTCCCTCAGTCATCTCTTTGGCACTTGAAACTTCCACACAGGGAGAAAGACAGAGGCAAGGAGTGAAATATTTAAGCCAAGAAGGGTTGAGAGGATCCAGGGAACTACAGTCCTTTCAGCCTGGCCGCAGTGCTGGGAAGGTCATGGAGCAGATAATCTTGAGCACCATCCCAAGGCATGTGCAGGACAGTCATGGGATCAAACCCAGCCAGCCTGGGTTTGCAAAAGGCAGGTCCTTCTTGAGCAGCCTGATCTCCTTCTGTGACAAGGTGACTTGGCTTAGTGAATGAGGGAAAGGCTGTGGATGTTGTCTACCTGGACTTTAGCAAAACTTTTGACACCATTCCCCACAGCATTCTCCTGGAGAAGCTGGCTGCTTGGGGCTTGGGAGGGCACGCTGCTTGCTGTGTCAAAAAAGGCTGAATGGACAGTCCTAGGCAGTGGTGGTGAAAGGAGTCACATCCAGCTGGCAACCAGTCACAAGTGGTGTGCCCATGGCTCAGCGTTGGGGCCAGTCCTGTTATAATCTTTGTCAGTAATCTGGGCAAGGGGATCAAGGGCACCCTCAGTTAGTTTGCAGATGATACCAAGTTGTGTGGGAATGTTGAGCTGCTGGAGGGCACGAAGCTCTGCAGAGGGATCTGGACAGGCTTGATCAATGAGCTGAAGCCAGTTCTATGATGTTCAGCAAGGCCAAGTGCTGGGTCCTGAACTTGGGTCACACCAATCCCACGCAGAGCTACAGAGTGGCTGGGAAGCTGCCCAGCAATGCAGAACCTAGAGGTGCTGGTCAATAGCAGCTGAACATGACCCAGAGTGTGTCCAGGTGGGCAAGAAGGCCAATGGCATCCTGGCCTGTATCAACAACAGTGTGACCAGGTCAGTGATTGTCACCCTGTACGCGGCACTAGTGAGGCCACACCTTGAGTCCTGTGCTCAGTTTTGGGCCTCTCACTAAAAGAAAGACATTGAAGTGCTGGAGTGTTTCCAGAGAAGGGCAATGGAGCTGGGCAAGGGCTGGCGCATAAGTCATGTGAGGAGCAGTTGAGGGAGCTGGGATTGTTTAACCTGAGGGAAAGGAGGCTCAGAGAGGACCTTATCACTCTCTACAACCACCTGAAAGTCAGTTGTAGACACGTGACGATCAGTCTCTTTTCCCAAGTGACAATCAATAAGACATGAGGAAATGGCCTCAAATTACACCAGGGGATGTTTAGATTGGCTATTAGGAATCTTTTCTTCATAAAAAAGTTTGTCAAGCATTGCGACAGGCTGCTCAGGAAGTGGTAGAGCCACCATCCCTGGAGAAATTTAAGACATGTAGATGTGGCACTTAGGGACATGGTTTAGTGGTGGACTTGGTTTTCAGTTAATGGCTGGAGTCAATGATCTTAAAGATCCTTTTCAATGTAAATTATGTTCCTGTTTCAATGTAAAAAATGTTCCATTATTCTAAGTGGAGCCATGAAACTCGAAATATATATAAATCTGCAAATCAATCACACAAAGGTGTGATATCAGAAGTACCTAATGTTTACTTTGACACTCAAACTGCCTGCTCTGTGTTGGCTGTGTTGTTGTAAAGTATTTATTGCTACAAATCTCTATGAAATATTTTCACTTTCATAAGTATATACACTGCTTCCGATGTGCCTTAAAATTGCAAAAAGGGGGAAAAATAAATGCTTTTACTATCACACCTGTTCATTTCCATCTTAAAATTCAGAAAGATTATAACTCATGCCTTTATCTGGGGGTCATTTATTGTTGTTATTTCCATCTCTGGGGAACAAAGGACTCCTAGTCTGTATTCTGCAAAACAGAGGTGCACAATAAGCATAAAAAAGCAGGGCCACTATAGGGTAGTCAGTAGAATTGAGAACAGCAGCACATTCATTTAAAGAAATATCTTTCATCCACAATTCCCTAGTATGCAGAGCAGAAGTTTGGAGGTTCTTTCATGACACTCTTAGTTTTAAATAGATTTACAGAGTTTACACAGCTCAGCAAGTCTTGGGGATCCTCCAAAGCTGCAGGTTTCTTCTGACTGCTATAGACAGGTCTAAATGAAACCTGCTGAAAGACACAGATATGGAGGCTGACAACCACCAAGAGGCAAAAGGATAGAAAGCAGACCCTGCATCTGCACACAGTCACGCCTCCAGAAACACGGACACATAGCACAAGAGCAGCTATATTGATTATCAGATAGCATTTGACACCGTAAACAGATAAGCTCTTAGGCCAAAGTTGTTGGTTATCACATACGTATCACTACACACTACTTTAGCTTTAATAGTCACTCTGACAGAGAGATGGAATGAGGCAGACAATCAGGTGATTTTCAAAGACAAAGGGAAAGGTTCTAACCCCTCACACACTTGACAATCTTGTTCAAATCTTTCTTGACCAAAAAAATCCCCCAAACAAACTAAAAACAAAACCAAAAAACCACCAACTATGAAACCTTACAAAACATCCCTCTTAGAAAATTACTGAGTCCAAATATAAAATCCTTTCCAATGAGAAGTGGAGGTTACCATAGCATATACTAAGGGAAATAAGAAAGCAATTAAGACACCTTTGTTAAAGAATTTTTAACCTGTCAGCAATACATGCCCTTTGTTCTTCAATCTTTTAGGTTAATAAAATCAAGGCCAGTTTCCGTAGAGATGCTGAAGCTATTAGGTATCAGTAAAACTTAATGTACCACAGGGACCCTGTAGGAAAAAAAACGCATTTAATTGAGTGTTCAGAGCCAGAGCCACCCACTGTAAGTACATTCTGGCAACTGAGATGTTATTATTGCCCCGGCTTTACCATATGATGCTATAAATGCATCTTTTCTGAATGAGAACGCTGAATACATGGGTGAAAAGATGGCCGCATTCCTTAAAAAGAAGGTCTGAAGGTCTTCTTTTGCATTTTGTCGTTGCCATCCACAAGAACCAGTAGTGTCATTAATGGGATTACATTTCTAACGAATTCGTAAATAAATCTAGTAAAAATGGCTTTTCAGAATGAGAGATATTCAGCATTTCCTTGTCTAAATTTGCATTTCTAATAATGCGTCTGTCTAAATGGTAACCTTATTATCAGTCTTTCAGTACTGTGTACAGTCCTTGTGAAGAAACAAAGACACTCCACTCCTTTCCTTCTTACTTCATTTCTCCTCTCTAGATGAATGATGTATGAGCTTTTCCAAATGCTTTCAGCATATGAGGGCTCTATTTAGCTGTGCACTGGAAGTGTTAGGAGCGAATGAAGACAAAGAAACTCAAACAGCAGCACTAACAGTAATTCAGACTCTGATTGCTGATCCAAATTAGACTGGACACACTGAGAAAGGCAAGGTTTTCATATGGGTTCTTTCTAATAACAGTGACCTAAAATAAAATCCATATTTATCTGATGTATTCCATGCTCTACAGTCAGATTCTTGATTTTCAGTACACAGACCAAAACCTGATACAAAACTAAACTCCTCAGGTTTAGTTCTGGGTTATTGATCTTCACTCAAAAACTTCTAACACTAAGTAAAGGTACATGAACTGGAGGAAACATTTTCCTCAGGGGACTTTTGTCCAAGGCTGCCATTCTCACACAGGAGTTTTTATCAAGCTTATACACCTATTCCCTTAGGGACTGAAAGTGCAGTCTCAAATCTCTTCAGGTTGAAAGGCACACCTTGCTAAAGAAAAGGTTTTGGATAACTAAGAGGGCACTGGAAGACTGCCCCCACAAGCTGAATATAGACACAAAAAAAAAATCCCAATCTTCCCTATTTTTTTTCTTTTAGGAAAAAAATAAACATTTTTAGAGCTTAGAGTAACTTAAAAAAAATAAAAAGAAAGTTTTTTAGGGCACAGACATGACTGTGCTAGACAGGTTACTGTAGTATTAGCAGTTTTCAAATTCATGGAAATACTGGTAGAAAATGAAGTCATTAAATTAAGGGATGGTAGCACAATCAAAGTCAACACAGTTTCATGAAAAATTTTGTCAAAGAAATACTAATTTTTTTAACATAATTTCTAGTGTGCTTCCCTTTTTTAAGAAAAAAATCCCTTTTATACCCCCCATCAGTAATTTAGTATTGATCACGATGCCTCCATAAATGCTATATAATCTGACAACAGTATTTATAAGACTCCACAGGGTATTTCCACTCTTTCCAGTCATCCTATACCTTGCAGTCGTATTTACATTCATACAAAGTCCTTTCATCCAAATTCCTCATCTGTTCTTCCCTACACAGCTCCTTCTGGAAAGGTGTCTGTTTTCCAGCCTGAATACTTTATTATGCCTAACTAATAACTTCCCCCCCATTCCCTGGGGACAGGCACACACACACACACTATAGCCCAACATTGCACATATGAGCATAGGCTTCAGGGGCTTTTGAGCTTCCCTCTGAACAACAAGGATTATAACTCTTTACATAAAATGTTACACTAGGCCAGCTTCCAAACAGAATAATGCCAGAGACTAGTTTTGGATGTCTAAAAGCCTGATTTTTTCCCCCTAATATCCTATGGAATCTTGGTCAAATCCCGTATCTTCTGTGTTCATCAAGATGCACCTATGAAGCGAGGAGAATTGGAGATGCAAAAGGGTGTCTGGTATTTTTTTGAAAGCATGTGATAGAAAACAAAGCCTATAAATAAAAGCTATGAGAAAAGGCATATTAGGCTTCAAAATAAGGTATGTTGGAAAGGGTAGGGGTCAGCATTGAAATAAATTTGGCTGTAGGCATTTCAATTTCAAGATAAGGCATGTTGAGGTGGTTAAGGGAAACTGATTAGTAATTTATATTCATTGGTACAGAACATTAGCATGAAGAAGGGACATCTAGAAAAGGAGATACAGTTAGTTCACGTGTAACTATTAATAAAAAAGGTGTCTTTCACTGGGAAGTCAAATTGGAGTCTGTATCAAGCATCTTCTCTCTGCGCTACCCACTGCTTACAAGAAATCCCACCTTTTTTGTATCCATCACCTTCCCAACCTTATTCTCGCTAACCATGCATCTTAGTCCCCACAAGAGAGAAAACATCTTCAGATGACCTATCAATAAAAATAGAGGGGGATAAAAACCCCTTATTCTCTGGCCTGGCAAGATTTTGCGAATTGAGATTGGATACATTACAAAAGAGAGTTGGATTCCTGCTTGTGCAACGTTTTTCTCTAAGTGTCAAAACGCCCAGAGAAATCCCTGTTTCAGGACATAACCAGTTGTTTAACCTGGACACCTGATACATTTTTGTTAGACACTGCAGAGACAATCTGCCACTTCAGACACAGCAAAACCCTGTCTCAGCTCTGAGTGGGGCATGGTTCAGAGGGATCGGTGACCTTAAGTACAGGAACGCTATGGTCCCTCAGCTACTTGGAAGAATCTGTGGTTTGTTGCAGTAATCCAAGGTTTTTGCTTGCATGTGCTCAGGCCAGCGAGCAGGCTGCAGACTTGCACCAGAGTCTGCTCACAGGGCTTCCCCTCCCCAGACTGGTGGCAGCAGCAAAAGGGTCTCAGCAGCTGCTTGCCTGGCAGGCCCCAGAGGGTGAAATTAAAGACACCCTTTAAAGTTTCACTTTTTAAAAAATGCAGGACTTAAAAGTCATGCATTTTTACAGAACATCTGCCATCTGGGCTGTGATGCAGAGTGTGTTGAAGTCATGCATCCTTACAACTTGAGCCAGGCCTTTCAGATCAGAAGAGACTCTGACTCCTATTTCTTCTATGGGTCAAGCATGGATAATAACACACAAACCAAAAGAATTTGTAGGCAGCAGCAAAACTGAGAATTCACACCATAACAGTGTGCTTCTGCTTGGTAAATTATATACATGGACTCAGATTGCTCACAGAAGGTACAAAAGCAGAGTTCAGGGGGAGGAATGAATATATATGGCTTTCCCCTCTTTGGCCAAATGCAAAGATGGAGGTATTTGTTTTTCTTAATTAGCAAAATCTAAAGAGTCCAGTACCTAAAGGGATTTTCTACCCTCCCTCTTTCAACTGCTAGGTCCCCTATTTTGTCATGAATGTAGCACAATGTGCTGAAACAGATTTACAGTCAGGAGAGGAATACAACAGAAGGATCCTTCTGTTTTCTACCAATGAATTACTGAATGATAAAGATCTGCATTATTAAATTTTCACAGAATGAGCCTGTGTGTAATACAAAACTAAAGAAAGCCTAGCAAGATCCAAGGACAGCATCCAAAGTTCCTTCCTGTCAGATAGGCACATTTTTCAGTAATTTCCCCCAGTTTTCATCAAATGTACTTCTTAATAACAATTGCCTGGTGTCTAAGTGTTTTTCTAACCCCAGAATCTAGATATCTTTTCTGTTCTGCTGATGGTTACCGGCAGCACAAGCTAGTGACATGTGAGATCAGTAGAAAAAAAAAGGCAGACTCCTCTGTATTCCTACTTACATCTGAAGGCCTTGGTGTTTTTCTGTTTTGTAACAAAGAAGGATAATTGGCCTTCGATATGCAGCTTGCCTGAGAAGTGCCTTGATCAGATCAAGTTTTGTGTCAAGTCTTTTTAGACCTGGAAATACAGTTCTGTTTTTGGGGAGAAAGTATGCTTTTCAGTGGTAATGTTTGCCTGCTCTTGTATTGGCACAATCTTAAAGGAAAACTTGTGTATAGAATTTCTGAGGCAGCAATGTTTTTCTAGGTTCTTTTTATATGGAGAGAGAATAAATATTTAAGTGAGTCAGACCTACCAGTTATAAATGAGAGAGCCAAAATACATCCATTTTGCTGGCCACCTTTGCAAGGGTTAATCACACATTTCCATAACCTGCTTACATAGCTTTCCCTATATACCATGGATGTCTCCGGAAGGTCAGGTTTACAGAATCCTGTATGCTCAGACTCTAAAGCCCTGCAAAACACACATGACTCACATCTAATTGTTAGCATTTATCATTTTTATATTCCAAGTATACTCAATAAAATGGGATTTACTCTGTTGATGCGACAGTTGAAATATCTTTTGCTTAGATGTAAGCAAGAGGTTATGATCGCTCAGTTTTCTGATTGGTACAGGCACATTATAGCACCATGTTTCAAATGTAGAGGTGTTACAAGGGAATAGATGATAGAAGTCTTTTGAACAATAACTTTGTATGCATAATATATACAGTACTGTATACACACACATGTGCCCTCTTGAATTCTAATATGAAAATGCAGTCATACCCTACACAAACTTGCTCTAAAAAAATGATGTGGAAACACATTTGTCTAATGATGACTGCGTGAGAGAGTCACAGGTTAAATTTTTTCACTAGTTTAGTAAGGAAAAGAATGCGAACTAAGGAGAGTTCACTGGGCTGATTCTCTAACAGTCAATCAGTTATTTCTATTAAAAGAAAATTAAAGCAAAAGAGATAAAAAATTATTGTAATAAATATAAACTACCTTCACACAGAAGAAACTGTATCAAAATGACTGGGAAATAGGAGAGAATGGATATGATCTACTCCATTCATTATAGTTTAATTAGTTATATACATCCTGCATCCACATGTTCTAAATGAATTCCAACTTTCATTATTAAAAATGCTCATCAGTAACTACTAGAGTTGCTGTCCAAACTCATAACCTTTATATTCTAGGATGTGTTTTCCATACATCGTTAGTATCCATTAGCTTTTAAAGACTAATTAGCACTAGATCATTGTGAACTGAACTAGTTCCCTTCCCGTTGCTTTAAAAGGCCGAAAATGAACAATGTGTGTGTGTTTGTGTGTGTGTTTACCCTGTCTTCTGTGTGTTGTTTACTCAGAGAATGACTGAAAAAGCTTACACTCATTTGAAAGGTGTATGTCTGGGCTCTCAGACCCCAGGGCCTTGAACTAGTTGCATCCATATTGCCTTTTGGCCAGAGCTCAAATCTCAGTCATTCCCACAAGGAGAATGCAGTTTTGAACTCTCAACAGCTGAACAGGCTCCTAACAGCACGGGAGCTCATGTGCAGAGCCTGCACCCTGTGCAGTGTTTACAGACAGGATCCCAGCTGGCAGCACAGCACAGACATGCACGCTGCAAGTACAGCCTTTCCTTATATGCACATATGTGTGCATTACCTAAGCAAACAAACTTATTTACAGAAGTTTCATTTGGGTAAGGCAAGGAGTATTCATCACCTCAGATTTGTCCTTCACAGCTGGCTCCTGTGGTACAGTATATACAGACAAAGGTTTTGCCATGACATCTGCCTGATCCCTGGATAAACATGGCTGTGAACACGCGTGCTCTTTCTGCCTTACTATTTGTATTAGGGCAATGTATTCACCTACAAAACTTGTGTGACCATTAAGAAACAGTCTGCTTTCAGATGCCTCTTTCTGTTTAAGGAATAAATTTAGTAGGCAGAAGAAAAAAATTATTTATTGTGCATTCGGAAAACAGAAACAGTGAGTAGTGTTTTCACAGGAAAAGAAAATGCTACTGTTTATTTTATGGGCAATGGTTTCTCAAAGTGAGTATAAAAAAACGGGCTCTACAAAGACCGGTGTTGTCACTGTGGCAGCAAAAATGGTGTATTCTTTTAGCTATTTCTAACTAAAGTCTTGTTCCTATGAAGAAAACTGTAAAAACAGATACTTGTATTCATGTGCAGCTCCTACGGAAATAAACGCAACTTGAAGAAGATTCCTTTTATCCTAAGGGCTAAACTCTCCCTCCCTCTGGAGACTGCACAGACAATTCTGCTATGTCCTCTTATTTTACTCATACCATGCTAATAGAGAAAAAGTTCTGGGCAAGCAGATACCCTGCCTTATAAGTAGTTTTATTACAACACATCCCATGATTCAAACTGGACATATTAGACAATGTACTGTACCAAATCAAGCACTTTTTTTTTTCCAAGGAGAAATGGGCAAGTTCCAGGGCTAAGCACAAATCACTTTCTGCAAGTATGCAGCAGTCTGTCCCCAGTGCTCGGTTACATTTGGCCAGAAAGATTATACAAGTCTTTTGTTTGCCTGGATGGATGAGCATCCAGTTTAAGATAAACACTTGCACATTTGAATTTTCATGCGAGAATACTTGCCAATATAACTGCAGATTCACTTTCTGCAAATACACAGGCAAGGCAGCCTGACTGGAAAATACTCATGAAATTTTACGTATGTATCTGAAAACAAGTGCAATTAAATATGAAAGCAAACCCACAGCAGAATATTGACCATGTCTGTTCACCACAATTATTTTCTGCAGTAAGGGGCCATGTGGGCCTGTGATCCTATGGCAAAATATTAGTTTTATATTAATATTAGGTGAAATGAAGTAGAATCATCAGCTTCATTTGAGAAAAACTGAAAGAGGCAACTATAGCTGATCAGTACCAAAAACTCTCTCAGCCCCAAATTAAAATGGCCAGTAGATAAAATTCTGTTTCAGCCTATTAGGTTTGCCACCTTCTTTTTTGTCCTTTTTTCCTCTCAGATCAGCTTTCTCCTTTCCAGGGCCCAGTAATGGGTTAATTGCATGCAACACATGTTCTTGTTATCAGTGAAGTTTGTTTTCATCTATGTGCCCTTTTAAGGGGAACTCTCTTGTCTTCTCTGGTGTTAGAGCAGTAAGAATTTAATTAGCAGCCAGAAATGGCATTACTGAAAGATTCAAAACCTGAAGCAGATAGTTCCCAAATGTGTGACTTATAGTAAACTAAACTAACTCAGCACAGACTCAGGTCCTTCGGGATGACCTATTCTCTCCCAACGCTTCAGGATGGAGAGAGTCACCAGCTCTGCTCTTCATTATTGTTGTCTCATCTTACTGCCCTAAAGTGAGGGGTAGTGGGAGGATGAGAGAGGTGCTAATCCACAGAGCAAAATACAGAAAGATTTACACCAGAGCTGAGTAAATATGGGTAAAGGAATGAACCCAATGTCTTTTTGAACCAAATCCTCTGTAAGTAATTTGCTTGATAAAACACAGCTCACATTTGGGCGGGGAGCTATGTTAGCAGACAGAGTGGAAATAGCATTAAACCTCCTTTAAGATGGTTTGCATAATGTCAAATAGGTTAAAGAAACCCTGCTTCCTAAATTAAAACCATATTACTCTTAAAGGAAAAATTTACTTTGGACAATAGTAGTGGAAAGAATGACTATATAATATAACTGTAATTAATTATTCACACGTGAACAGCATATAATGTTTGTGATTGCCCACAGTGTGTAATGTACATAGGGAAGTAATTGATGTGTGCTTTGTATTGTCTGTGCCATCGAGCAGTGCCAAACCAGGGGAGGAAAGGGGAAGCATGTGTTTGGAGTTTATGTGCATAGGAAGGCCCACTGCAGCTTTAGACAGATCTCTAAGAACATGTGTGTCAAGTCAAGAATTCTTCAGGAATAACTGCTAGGTTTGCCCTTCCAAACCTGTTCCCGAGCAGCTTCTCCTCCCTCCAGGGGGAAAAAAATCCAATTCCAAATTGTGGTTATGTTCAGAGCACCTTACACGGAACAAAAACACCTAACTGAAACCAGGACCTGGACCTGTCTTTGAGGAGAAAGCAAAGATTTCCAAGTGCCAGTCTTCCTCTCTTGATCTCATATACTTCTGTTGTTAGTGAAAACTGTAAAACAGTATTTACAAGCTTCTGCACAGCATGAGGCTTCCCGTCTGCAGCACGGCACGGCAGAGCTGGTTCTCTATACAACAGTGCAACCTAGTGGCTCGCAATTAAATCCCAGCCCTTCTGTCACAAAGCTGTTTGGTATCCCTTGCTGATACTATAGTATTTGAATAACCAGTACTTGCATCAAGCAGTCTTGCTTTACACACTTGCCTACATCATTTGCCCAAACACAGGACAGAGGTCTCTTCAACAGCATCGCAGAATCTCAAAAATGTTGGCATAGTGCAGCGAACCCTGGGAGGGTAAATTGTGGGGTTGGCGTTGGGTTGCACCTTGCAGGCTGTTACTCAAGTTGTGTAATTTATGCAACTGGTTTTGATGAAACTAATGTGATTATTCACGCGTGTAAGGATTTCTCTCTTGCTTAAGGGTTACTGGACCAGTCCCCGAGTCAGAAATTCTTCGGCAAGCTGTCATCAGTACCAAAGCAGGGCTACTGACAGACTTGAAGTCATGTGCTCTGAGCTGGATGGGTATTTATTGCAGACTGGTGTTAAGTTTACCCACATTGTTTGGAGGATTTCAGATTCGAAGGATAGGGAATACTGCAAGGAGTGCAATAATGGCAAATATCACAGTGTGGTAAATTACATGTGAAAGAAAATGTGATCTAAATAAAGGCTTGATCCAAAGCCCATTTAAAAGTCATTGCAGCAAGGGTGCTTTACACGTTCTGATCTGCCCATTAGAGAAAGGCAGGGGGGGAAAAAAGCCTCATTTAGTGCTGACACAATGTTTTCAACTCAGCCCATTTGTAATAAGATGCTCTTTAGCCAAATCATTTAAGTCATTTGGAAATCATTTAGAATTCTCTTTCAGAGCAATTAGTAAAAAGCTAAAAGCCTCAAATGGTTCTTTGTGGTAGTTTCATAATTATTATTTTAAACCAGAAAATATCACCTTAAAGCAGAACAAGAAAATCATCCATTACAACTGAAAGTATCTGTGCGTATTCTGGAGATCTGAGGGATAGAGAAAAGGTGACCTTTTCCAGATCTATGCATTCCATAAAACAGTCTTTTCCTGTCTCCCGAAGAACACACTGGGGAGGAAATCATTCACTATACTTGTTTATATGAGATGTTATAGTAAGAATTAAATGTAATTTAGTGGGACAATAAAATCTTCTCAAGTACTGATATTCGACAGAGCATTGTTGTGTTTGGGGTGGATTTGGGGATGATTAAATGAGTAAATCACACAGATCTGAAACATTTTTTTCACCTCCTCAGATGGCATCTTGATCGTGCATGCACTGTGAACACCAAAAGCCTATAGGTCAGACCTGAAATTATAGCTAAAACTCAGGTCCTGAGGTACATGGACTGTTTATATCGATGAAAATTTATGATGTCTATACCTTAAATCCCCGGCCTCTCTTTTACATTGACTTCTTTACTATTTGCTGCTTTATTTTATGGTGATCCCTTGCCCTCTATAAATATATCACGGTTATTTAACCCTAGATCCCAACCATAGTTTTCAGTATTTCAGAAGGGATCTATTTGTTACATAGGCTGCTACTGGGGGTTTTATAATCCTATACATTAGCAGCTTTATTTCACTGAAGTTAAAAATTTTCAACTATTTTCATCTTGTCATTTAACTTGATGCTATTTGGTATTACAGCCAAGAAGAGAAAACTGTGTGCTGTTTTTCTAAGATTATATTGAGGTACAAATCTTCTTTAATCTCCTGCAGTGATTGAGTTATTTTCTATTAAATATTTATCAGTGGAAAAATGAATAAATTTAACTGTAATAAATTATAGTTTGGCAGACTTAATTGCCTATTGTTATTTAAAAAAAAAATCAGCCTTATAAAAATCTGACCTAATCCTAGAAACATGCCATGGAGTAATTAAAGTTTTCTGTGGGGATAGACTGCAATAATTATCTTGTTTTGACTGAGCTTCTTATTATTTTAGCCTGAAAAATAAAACTGAAAAACAGGAAAGGCATATAGATTTGCAAAACCTATTGTCTGATGTTAAAATTGTTAAGAAAATATGAGTCAGTATTATGCAAATTCTGACCTAATCCCAGCAACATATTGGTAGGTAATTGTATTTTTCTTTAAAAGGGGACAGACCCTACAATAATTATGCCTTGTTACTGTCCACATTGCTATATTTTTGATTTATGTATTTTTGTGGGAGCTGACAGATAAGCAAGAAAAATTGACATATTATAAACTAATAAAAATAAATAATATCTGAATCTGCCTAGCAGCAATGCACATTGGGAAGCTAAATCAATGCATTAATCACACAAATTTTGAGTAAAGTATAGTTTGTGCTAAATGAAAAAGTGACCTATACCAAACAGAGCTAAATATTGAAATCTTAGCACTACTTCACTTTGGACCTGCCTTAATTCCTGAGGTCAAACAATGCAAGAATTTGACCTATACTATTTTTCTGATTATCCTGTGCAATATTGCAGGACAAATTTGTCCCCTGCTCATCTTTCTTATGATTTTAATAACCTTCCACCTGTTAGAGCTGCCTTGTTCCCCAAGGAAAGAAAGAATTGCCTTTAAAAGAAAAATTTTGTTAGCATCTCTCTCTCTCTTTCTCTCTCTCTCTCCCCTCTCTATCTCTCTGCATTTTAGCACAACATTTATTTTAGGGTGCTTGTTTACTAAAATTGTCTCTCTTTTCTGTGGGAAAGCACTGCCTGTTAAGTGCCAGAATGAAAAAGAAACTACATAATTTTGATATCCAGTAACCACTAAGTCTGGGAGTTCTGCTCTATTGTACCAACATTTTGGACAAATTGACAATGTAAATATTACAGAACTGAGCTTAGGGTTTGGCAGGATCTAACAACTGATATTGTCTAACACAACTGGTAGGAAACTGATGACCTGTTCACAATATCTTACCTTGTTCAGGTTTTTGCCCATATAATCTCATCGCACTGACATGCCAGTGGACTGGCTGGGCCAAATCCACATGTTAATAATATCACCAAAGTTAGCAGCTTGGGTCTGAATTTTTCTCAGTGATTGCAATTTAATATATCAAAAGAAAATAACAAACTGTTGTGAACAAAGGATATACAGATTTCATTGTCTTCTCTTACACTGTCTGCAAATGCCACTGCATGTCACCCTGTTTTGGCATTTCCAGAGTAATCCCTCGCTTTAAGGGCTTTAAAGCAAGGATTGCACAAGCTCGGTGGAGAAAAAGGAAACAAGGTCTGAAAAACAGCTCGGCTCTAAGGCAATTCCTTCTGCAGCTTCCCAACCCCCAGGTAAGGCTCCATTCCTTGCATGCTGCCAGGCTGCACATCTGCTCCAGATGCTGGGTCTGGGAGCACCCTAGAGCACAGGGTGCCCACCAGTGTGATCCCTGCCTTGCTCTTAGAAGCCAGCTGAGGTGAGCATCAGCGGAGGCCACCCACGACCTCAGTAGGTGACACCTTCCGAGAATGCCAACCTTAGATTCTATCAGCGTATAATGCATGTGGTCACGGCATATCACAGAATCACAGAATCACAGAATACTTCAGGTTGGGAAAAAACCCCAAGATCATTGAGTTCAACAATTAACCCTGCACCATCACATTCACCGCTAAACCATATCCCCAAGTGCCACATCCACATGTTTTTTGAACTTGTCTCGATAGCCCCTTGAGGGCTGCTTTGTGCCTACCACTGCCATGCAAATGCATTTTATTTAATGTGTAATTTCAATGAAAGAACTGAGGGAGATCAGATGACAGTGCCAAGTGATGAGCTCAAAATAGAAGATTAAAAATCCACAAAATAATTTTTTAAAAAATACAAAGGAAGTAGTTTTTCACACAAAAGCATTTGGTACCATTCATGAGTTAGTTTCAGAGGTGAAAGCCATCCAGCTGGCCCTAGATATGTTGGCAAGCAAAGAGCACTCAAAGTTTACATTAATTCAAATGGTGACCAGAAAAATAGTTAGAGAAAAAGCTATCAAATGCTGTAAGAAAAAATAAGACTGTAAATGCAGATATAAGAACATAGAACCATTTGCACTTCTATTAAGTGTACTTAAATATACATTTGGCAAAAGCAAATCATCTCAAAGAGCTGTTTCAAATCCTTCCTTGACTTTCCTGTTTCCCACTGGCTACCCTGCCTCATCAACGTATTTGGTTTGTGGATCCCAAACCTAAGTATTTAGCTGTCACAGCAAAAACGCAGGCATGAAGCTCAGAATTAAGGACTTCATGTCTCCTTTGGTGATTTCCCTGAGATTGTGGTATAATGATCATTTCCATCATGTTGCTAAAGGAATGTCCTGCTTCAGGGTCTTTCATCACTCACACTGCAGTGTAAATCAGGGGATGTTAGGTCATGTAAGAGAAGAACTGTACCTAAAAAGTCCAATACAACATCAGTTTTCATCTGGATTTCCGCAAAGAGGTAAAATAATATAATTGATCTCATTAATTTAATCTACTCAGGAACCTCATAAAAATATATTAACAAAGATCACCCAGTACCTCCGTCGTAATAATACACTGTGTACCTATAGAATCACAATTATCTTGCATTTTTCTCTCATTTCAACACATGATACAACCAGTGCCAAGATCAATTTCTTCCAAGACAAGGGAGAAAAAGGAGTTCACGTGAGCTAATCATGGGTCTCAGTGGGGAAGCCTGGAAGAGCCCATAGGCCTCCCCACTGTTGAGTTGTGAACTTGCTGGTCTGATGGGAAGGACAGAAGCAGAGTTTTATACCTTGAGTAAAGGATCAGTAGGAGCTATGATCTCCTGAAGGGACATGGGATTTGGAGCCTGAAGCTAGCAGGAGAGGGGAGGGAGAGCAAGAACTGCTGATGGGGAGAGTCTGGCAGAGGCCTCAGCACCTGTGAGAAGAGATGCTGAAGAAATAAATATCAGCCGACTCTAACAGTTTTAACAGCTGGTTCTACCAAGCAGAATGAAGCACGTCCCACATAGCCCTCAGGTTAAGATTAACACAGATTAGAACAATAAATTCTAACATAAACTTTATACAATTTTAAGATTAGTAAACCAATACCAAATAAATTATGCAATTAACTGCTAATTTATTAACTCTGACACTGCTCCCTGTCCCAAACACATACAAGATAGCAGCCATTCTGTCTGGGTGATGGGACTTCCACGCTGGCATTCAGGAGTCCATGGTGAGGAAAAGTGTGTACATTTTGGCAGAACAATGAGACCCACATTTCTGACTCTAGACCCCTGCAAACTCCAAGTTACTTATCTAAATATGAAAATGTGCTTCCACCAAGCCATGTGCCATTAGAACCCAATGCTTCTGGAAAACAAAGCATTGTGAGAAAATTATAATAAATACCTATATTAACAAATAAAATTGAAGCATTTGGACACAAGAATATCTTACATAATCTGAGACAATTTTGTCATGGAGCTGTTTATAGCAAAGCATTAAGTTTAGCTATAACAGCAGCAGACTTGTTCTCTGGAAACTCTATTTCCTGAAAGGCAGCATTACAATTAAAGAGTGAAGAGTATTTCAGCTGACATAGCATTCCTGCTATAGGCACAGTCAATCAAGGGAAAGGCCAAAGCAACAGTCAGATAAAAGACTAATAAAGCTACGAATGACAATAAAAGTCCACTGAAAGCTTTATTAGACTGGTGAAAACCTAGCTCAGAACATAAAACAGCCCTTTTGCAGAGTAACCCCCAAACCTTTTACCACAGCTTGCAATAGATGTCACACTGTGCCAGTGAGGGCCCTGAAAAGCATAACAGACACCAAAAAAATCAAGGCCCAAGCAGGACTGCAAATAGACTAGTATGCTGAGTAAGTTGCTTTATTGTAGTATTCTGTGACAGAGGTTGGACTACCCCTGAACTTCCTGGGAACAGCAATTCCTTAGCTACCTTTTCTAATCTGCAGATCTCAAATTACTTTGAAAGAAATGAAATGTCACATTTTTCATTTTCCAGGAAAGGAAGCTGAGGCATAGAGGGATGTTGTAACACTTCATTACAAATTTCTCTTATGTAACATAACCCTTGGATTATGGGAAGGTGTTATGCGGCCTAAGCAAATTCATGTACATACACCTTTTTAATGTATTTTTGGATATCCCACAAGTTTAAGCTTCAAATTCTTATGGTGAGGACATTCACATGTCAATAACTTTGTGTCAGCAAAACAAGTAGGCTGCTTTCTTATTAATAATAGCTGCATATTTTAAAAAGAAAACATGATGTGAAATACTAAATGTCATGTATTATCTTATAGTTATAATGGTCCTGTGTCTCAAAAATGTCTTCTGAGAAACGGGCACACAGTAGTGTGTCATCCTATCACTTAGATATGCACCTTTAGTAAATTTTAAAATTTTCTGCAAGATTAGTACAGTAACAAGTAGAATTTTTTTGGTGTTATTAGAAGCACTCACAGTAGAATGAACACTGTCATGCTGAACAATACTTGGAGGCAAGAGAAAAAGTGGATGTGTGAAAGCTAAACATCACAGCAAAGCATACAATCTTCCTGCACCAAAACGGTGAATGGCACAATGGTGGTGTAACCAAATAATTCAGGGACTCTAGTAAAGGGGTAAAAGAGACTGGCACTAATGCTGATAGATCAAGGTGACTGGGGATCCGGTGTTTTGCACTGTATATATGGTTAATGGATATATGCTTAGTGCAATAAGGCATTTCAGCATTCTTTGAACACTTCTACCTCAAGACGAGAGCCAGTGAAAGGTTGTCTTCTTTGCAAGAATAATTCACACCAAGACCTGCTCCTAAAATCTATCATGTGTGAGGCATCACCAGATTTCTTTTCTACCCCACAATATCTCCTCCAACAGAACCATAACAGGGTTTGTACCCTGACACATTGTATAGCCTTAGTTTCATCTGACCCTGATCTTGGCTGCCAATACCACTTCACATTACTGCAGATATTTTGAATTAAAACCATATTTTCTTCTCCAAGTGAGAAAAATATCACAGTGGACCCACACAAAACATCAGCCGAAGTCGGTAGTACAAATATGGTCAATTTACTCTAGTGAGAGCTAATTCTGAGGAGTACGGACACAGCTGAGTCTGCACCACTTGATTTTGGGGTTAGAGATTGCTCCTGGGTTCAATAGTTGGTCTTCCTCACTTTGCAGTTTATAAGTACCCAGGGAACCCAGGAAATATAATGTGTATCAGGCTGTCTTTGAATCTCTGCTCCACAAGGAAAATTGGCAATAGGCATTGATCCTTGAACGACTTCGGTTTGGGTTTTTTTCAGTCCTATTATACTTCTACAGCAGATACAGTGGTTTCAAGGAAGCTCCTAAGAAGGAGCTTACCTGCTATTAGGCAAAAATCTATGTTAAAATATATGTTAAATTATTGGCCCTTACTCTTAATATTCCCATTAAGGTGTCAATTAGAGGGCCAGATCTGCAATTAGTATTGCATAATTATTCTAAAGAGATCATGAGGCCCACTGTGCAAAAATGTGGGAGATAGAGCCCTTTCCCAAATAGTTTGCAATCTCAATAAAGATAGTCCCCAAAATGTAATAGAAGAAGCACGGAAAAATAAATGGACTTGCAGAGGGTATGCAGCAAAGAGGCTGATCTAAGATTTACACCCAAGACTCTTGACACTCATTTTTTCTTAATTTCAATTAATTATATTTTACTAATTCTGAAAAAAATATGGCAAACATTGTTTGAAGTGATGGAATTACCATCCTTGGAGGTATTCAAAACAGGTTTGGACATAGCTCTGTGCAACTAGCTAAAGGAGTCCCTGCCTTGAGCAGGGGGATTGCACCTATGGCCTTCAGAGATCCCATCCAACCTCAACCATGCTGTGCTTCTGTGAACATTAGTAACTCATTTTATCTTTGAAAATTAGTACTTTCGCCTGAAGTTAAACCAGCAAACTTGGGTAAAAATCTCCGTATTTCTACTATCTTGAGATACATATATATATGCACATATACATATTGTATTTTTTATCTATTTAGCAATTGCAATAAAAAAACTTTCAGCAATACTCTTAGCATGTTCCCCTTTTTTGGATTTAATAATGTTGCAAGGAAAGGAAACATCTGACTTTGGAATTATAGCAACACAAAGCAGTTACTTTTGGCTTTCAAATATGATAGGATCATATAAAACATCTGCAAGTCATTGGTTGGAGCAAAGATTAGAAGGAAAAAGTTCTGGGATATTATGCATATGTACAATTGACTTGGCCTTAAGTCCAATTTAAGCAGCATGCAGTCCATGTACCTTGGCTTATAATGAGTTACTTTAATGCACAAACAAGGTGAACACTGTTCAGACTAATACCTGTAGAACTTGCTTCAGCTGGCACCTGCTAAGCACTACACATTCTGAAAACATTCTGAAAACATTATTCCAAATGCTTCAAAAACTTTTGAACACCTTTTAAAGATGCAGGTGTTTTCAAATTATGTATAAATTCTTCAAAAGATCAATTAAATTCCCCAGGTTTTATGCAGGTTGTTAGATTTGAGGGCAGGGGTGCTGAAGGGGTGTTAAATAGCAAGAGTCTGGAGATAGTCTGTTTATTTATGGCACAATCAATTAGTGCTTATTCTCTTTGCACAAGGAAACTGTTTCCAGTTAAAAAGAAAAGATAAGAATAGCTTAAAATATATCTTAACATATTAGAATATGAAACAGGGACAGCTAAGGGAAGATTGCCATTAACTCCTCTGTTTTTTCCTTTTGATTGTCGCTGCTAAAGAAAACCTGAGTCATGAAATAAACCAACACAAATGGGTCCATAGGGAAGAGAAAACATAAAGTCTTAAACGAAAACAACAACAACCTATTAAATTAAAAAAGAGAGAAAGAAAGAGAAAAAGAGCCAGATATCAAACTTCTTTACACAAACAGCATTTGCAGTCAGCTTTCACAAAGCTCAGATCAGTTATGAATAATCCCCACCCAGTATAAGATGCAGTGTATACCATGTTGGAGCATTTTCTATCCTGTGCAGTCATCACATACTGTGGAAGGACATGGCTAGGGCACAACACACTGAGTCACAGAGCTTTAAAAAGCTAACCAGATAAGAGATTTGCTTCCTTTTGTATGTTTTATCTCAAGTATTGGAAACAAGTACGGTTCTTTATACAACACTAATGACAGTTGCTTTTCTGTTGTAACTTATCAGACTAAATTCGTCAAACCAAAAGACAGAACTTATCTATGCATATGATTTCTAAGTAATCAGTTCATCTTTATGGCCCCCCCCCACCAAAAACCAGGCCAAGCAAAACCAACACACTGAGTAACAGTAAAAAACTGAATTTTAATATAGTATTTATTTTTTCAAACATCTAAAGGTATATAAAGATTATATAAAGGTATATAAATATATATATTTTTATATATATTATATTAAAGGTATGTAAAGATGTTAGAGCAGTTCAAGCAGCACAGAAGTTCCTGTCATCCCAAGTCTGCTACATGTAAGAACAATACCACTTCTAGTATAAAGAATTAAATTCAAGACCCTTATGATTCGCATAAGTTTCAACTACAACCCCCTCCTTCCTTCTCCCCCTCTGCCACCCCCTAATTTTCACTTTCTCTCTTTTCAGTCATGCATGCTTTGAAACAGCACTACAAAGTGGGATGCTGGCCTTACTCCTGATCAGGAGCTTCAGTTTTCTTTCTGTTGACTGCAAATACAGATGAGTCAGTTCAGAAAAGACTAGTTTGCTCTATTTTTTTTTTCCTTGCCACTCCCTCATAATAAAAAGCTCTCATCCTTTAAAGACTGTTGAAAATTTCCTATGAGTTCCACACCTGTATATGTGTGTACTTACAAAAGACACATCTCTCACTCTGACTCTGAGGAACAAAAAGGTGTGACTTAATGTATAAGGCCATGAAATTAGCAGACCACAGGTGTGCTAACATTTTTTTTGTTGTTGGGGGGTGTTTGTATGTTTGCTTTCTTTAACACTAAAAATTGCTTCCCAAACGGATCAGCTTTTTTTGATGCCAGACCATAATTTCTGGCACAAGGTCATAGCAAGAGCAAATGATTAGCTACTGGATCTCTCTGTTTGGTGCTGTCTTGGTTTAAGTCGGTATAGAACCATACCCTACACCCCCCATCTCACACACAGAGTGAAAGTGAAGCTGTGCTGAAAGGTGAGTACAGAAAATCCACTTACATTCCCAGAACTCCAGCAATTCAGATGTTTGCCTGTCAATTTCCCAACTTCTTTTTTTTCAACTCATTAGCTGGTTTCAATTGGCTAGACTGAACAGAGATTTAGAAATTTCCCATTTGTGAGGCTTATACAAGATTTGTGAAAAACAGTATCTGTGTTCAAGAAAATAATTTTTAAAAAGCAGTATGAGCTCAAGGGTTATCTGTTGTCTCTGACCAATCAGCTGAAGTGGGCGCTCAACACAAGATGTTGAAAATCAGCTTGGCATAGTTCTCTCTCTTGTGTCGGCAGAAACATTCCAGGGAGATGAGGTTACTGGGACAGACTATTTGAGACATGGAGGAAAACTGGAAATTCCTGTCAGAAAAGAGAACTGAGATCATCCAGGACATGAGGAAAAACTGAGACAAGTATGGTCAAAGTACGTGTATGTAGAACACAAATCCACTTAATTACATCTATCATTCATGGAAAATTTTAGTAAATTATACTCATTAGTTCTAGCTGCTGGAAATAAAACTGTTCTAGCTATTATTTTTGTTTAGGAAAGTGAACTTTAAAACAGTTGAAAGAATTTTTATAGTTAGTTTTATTATGACATCTCTACTTACATCATTCAATGTAAGAACAAACAATAAAAGTCTATAGGACACAAAATGTGGAATTACAAACTTCTTGGCATAGTCAATGATGTTAAAACCTGATCCACACCATAAAAAGGACAGCAATTAGGAAACCTCAACCAACTGGAAAACTTGGATAATCACTGCAAACATCAGAGTGAAAACTTTCCTGCGAGTCCTGCAAGCCCTGACATTCATCTAAGAGCTATGAAACATGTGTTCTTATGCCACACCAACCCAGGGAGTTATGATACACAATTGCAAGTACAGAAAAGAAAAATAGGCAAGTGCATTTGTAGTTGCATCCTAAAAAAGTCAACAAAGCTTCAGTTCATCTGTTTTCCATGTTTACAGAATTGTTCATAGGTCATTTTGGAAAGGATGGCATATTGATGGCTCCTTAAAAGCATGCTGTCCTTTCTGCTTCATCTCTTTTGGGACAGAGCAAAGGGTGAGTAGCAAGTAGAAGCTGGGGGTTTTTGCAGGGTGACAAAAACTTCTGCTGGGAACTTGAGTGGGTGGAGGAATTAAGGAGAATAAAGAGTAAGGAGCCCACTGACAAACCAAGCTTTAGGAGAATCCAATCCTGGGTGATGAGCTGAGGAAAGCAGTGTGGATAGGAAACAAGAAAGTTCAGAGAACAGTTTAGCTAAACTGCTTCCAGGAGAGAGCGTAGTTATTTCTATGGTGATTACTACAAAATATCAAAATTACTTTATACCCTGCCTGAATGTAAGCCTTGCATTCCTAGTGTACATAACAGTCTGAATGGAAAATATGCCATCACCTTTAACAAGAAATCTTATTAATGGACTGTAGTAGTCGAAAATAAAGAGGAGGCCGACGAGGCAAAGGGTGGTGGGGAAATGCTCCTCCCCGAGCTCTCCTTTATTGGGGTAGAGGGTTCATGGTGATCAGGAGGGAGAGCAGGGAAGGAGGGCCACCGCCAAGCAGATGGTGAGGCAGAACGGCCTGGCAGAATGGCTTTGCAAAATGGCCCTGACTGCCTGGAGGCAGCCGGTTATATAGGGAAAGGGACAACCAATAAGGGAAGAGGGAGAGGGCGGTGCAAGCATACATAAACCAATCCGAACGCAAGAGGGAGGGGTACAATTCAAATACACCAATGATACATGTAACGGTGGAGAAGGATCTAGGAGGATGGGAGGAGCCAGGATCCTGGGCACGCCTCTCGCAATCCCAGGGCGGAGTCAATGTGGGTAGCGGCAGAGCGTCCGCCCAGGGGGCGGAGGCAGCACAGGGCTGACCCACCACAACAATGGACTCCTTCAAAGGTTAATGTAATGTCAAGAAAAAAAGGCAGGACTGAAAATTATCATGTTTCATTTCAGAGTGTATACCTATTCCTGAGACTTTCAAAAACTCGGACAGGCTAAAGTTTTTCTTTCTTATGTTGCCCAAACTATTCAAATTGTCTTGGACCCATCACTGTCTATCACTAGTCTGGCAGCAACTTTGAAGACACCTATCTAAAAAGGACATCTTGCAGCAATTAAATGTAGCAGAGTAGAAAGCTTTGATCTAGACAATAAACACCCTTTTCAACACGGTGCCAGGTCTTCCAGCTGGGAGCAAGCCTAACTAAGGCAGGACTGAAATGATGCTGGCAGTCAGTGAGCTGTCTAAGACTTTTGTCAGTGCTGCCAGCATTTGTTCAGTTGAATTGGTGTCATCAACAGAGAGATTTTTTTTTTTCCAAAGCTTTCCCATGTGTAAACAAGGCTTAAGATGCAGAGCGATATGGGAAACATTAATTTCACACTGTAGTAACACTATAAGAGAAAATAAAAATGAAAACAATCTAACAGGAATGGTTTCATCTAATTGGACTGTGCAAAAACAATTACAGGAAAATAATTGCCTGATTGTTTAAAAGGATTGCTAATGGGCAGAGTTAAGGTTATCTGAGTGCATTAGCTGTGTCCTTCTGAGGCTTAGATTTCTATTAAGATTTGCCTTGAATCTAAATTTCCAGAATTTATTCTTTTCCTTTCTAGTGAAATTGTAGCATTCCTGTAATGCATTTCACTTTAGCTTACTGATACATCCTCTCAGCTCTGATTCCTTTTTATATAGATTTAATTTAGGAATATACACAAGAGGTTTTTTTCTTTCTATTTGTATTTGAAAGATTTATATATGTGGGTTCCATTAAATACCCATTTCACACTAGAGTTTTTCACACACATCCTGCTGTGGCTCAATGGATGAATACAACTATGTTTTACAGTTCAGAGATGCCTTAACACCTATTCATTCTAACAGTCTGAACTTCAAGCCTACAGCTGGAACCGATGTACAATCCTGAAAATTTGGAATAATGATTTTTCAAGGTCTCTTGAAAAAATAGGATCAGGCAATGGAAAAGATATTGTATTTTATATTATGTGTGTAACTGTATTTGCTTCAAGTTTTTATCTTGGTTTTTTTTGTTTTGTTTTTTTGGGTTTTTATGAGGTTTTGCCTTTTTTTTAATTTAGGAAGTGGTAGAAGGGAAATCTCACTGCATATTTAAATCTGATTTTATTTCCACCCTTTGTATTACGTACCTATTTCTCAGTTTACTCTGGAAATTTTTTGTAGGGAAGTGTATTAAATTAAAAACATTTGCAACAATAAACTTAATACAGAGATTTATAAACAAAAGTTACTTGTTTTCTTATAAATATCTACTTCTCCAAAATGCAGACTTTCAGTTGTCACTGCCTTATAGAGTAGGTGATACCACAAAAAAGGTTTCCACTCACAATTTATGATCAGCTAGTTGTGTTAGGTTACATCACATGTAGAAATACCAAGTTTTGAGAGCATGGCAAGAAAAGACTGTCCTCCTAAAGGAAAACACATCTTTACACATCAGATGCCAGCATCAGTTTGGAGAGTGTTTATGTTTCATCATTCAACTTTTCACAACAGATCTAAGAGAAATCATCCACTAAATTAATATTATAAAATTATCCTTGATCAAATTTCTTTTTCTGTGCTTGTGTGACTAGCATTCCATTTCTAAGAATAGAGTGTAGTTACAAAACATGATGCATTTCCATGGTTCCAGAACCTTATTTTCTAGACAGGAAAAAGGATAATTATTGTCTATTCAGCTAATTGATTTTAAATTATCCTTGACTATTTTTCAAAGATCTCCAAGAGATGCTTCGTGACAAGCTATAAAGTAACAGCAATCAATTTAGCAGTAAATAAAAAACTTTGGTATTCAATTAACATATAAAGCCATTTAAATGGCATACCAACGTAAAAACATCAAATCTGTTTATCTCTTGTTAAATACTAATTTGCTTCCAATTTAATAATTATTTATTTAGATCTGGAATTTTTAGCTCAAATTTGTACTGATTAGATTAAATGTGAATATATACAGACTACATTTATGCAACAAATATACATTAAACTGGCCCAGTAAGAAGTATTATTAGCAGTGCATTATTTGAAAATAATATATGTATGAAAGCATGTGATACTTATACTGTGACAGGCTTGGTCCTGCACTTGATGGTTAAATTCAGCATACGCAGCTGAAAAGAAAAAAAAAGTTGGTTTAGCTTGAATCTTTAGACCCAGAACATACCGGAAGGATTTTCTGAAACTGTAGTGGCATGTTTGGACTATTTTTTTAAATTTTATTTTACTTATTTAGATTTACAGAATTAAACAGGTGGTCAGCCTGTGCACCTACAGTTCTTTAATAACAAGCTCATCAACATAACAGCAATACATTTCTCATCCTTTCAATGAAATTTCCTTCCCCCAAATTCCAGGTATCAAATAAAGCCTTGAAATACTCCTCATGCACTAGAAGCAGAGTTTCTCATGTATCTGGGGGAAGGGATGAAAGAGGCTGCAGTACATTGCAGAAAATCAGTACATTTGCTAGTGCTGTATTGAGAACGGAGAGGTAAATTGGACAGGCAAAAGGCCTCTTTCAAAAGAAAAGGACCTCAATTCAAGCATTACTGTTGGCTCCAAATACATTTATATATACAAAGAAAGCCATGCTTTTTATCTTTTTAACTTAAAAAAGAGTCACAAGTCTGAAAGACTGTTTATGTTCTGGCAATGCAAGGATGGTGACAGACTTCCGGTATGAGATTGGACAGTCTGAGCAATTACTGAGCAGATTACTGTGGTTTCTGACTTTGTCAAAGAATTTAGAGCAGATGGAAGATTCTTTGAAGTCTTAGTATTTCCTCTTTTCACCTGCATCCTATACATTATGTTAGGACAGGCTAAACATGGACATGAACTGAGTATGGGACTTGATATGAATGGACTTCCTTGAATAGTAATAGAGTTCTATTTCTCATGTACAATAAGACATCTTTGCAGCACACTGGCCATGCTATAAATGAAAGTCCCAGTCACAGAAATAGCCAAATGCATCCAAAAATACACTAGAAGAGGGTTTGCTTTGAGTAATACATACGAAAAAAGTCTTGTCAAAATGTCCAGTTTCTTCTGTTATGTGTTTGTACAAAATTAACCTTGTCTCCCTGGGTATAGGTATTGTTTGTAGAACAGTTTCACTGCAGTTTGACCTTGGGCATGCATTCTGTTATTTATGCAGCCTAAAAGTTAGCAAGAAAAGCAAGAAATTTTGCTATAATTTATTACTTCTAGATTCTAAATATTGATGTTGTAAGAATCACAAAAAACCTAAAGATAATTAAATTAGCATCCAAGTTGCATGAACTTGAAGTCATGAAGTTCAGACATCAGAAAGAAGAGACATAGTTAATGTGTTAGAGTTATAGTTTAATTATGTAGAGAATTTTAGTAGAAATGTTAAAATTAGCATGAATGGACAATGGCTGAGAAAACACAGCTGTGGAAACCCCGGGAAGATAAAGACAGGAAAAAGCTATATGATGAACAGCACAGAGGCATGCGCATTAGCAGATAATTAAAATCCCATCACACATTTAGACTGAACTTCACAGGGCATTCAGGTGGGGACACAAAGGACAGTGATTAAATCCTGATGTTCACAGAAGTGGGACAAGGTGAAGAGAGTTATTGTGGTCATTTTCAAAAGGAACAAAAAGCTCCATCCAAGGAAAACATATGGTTATTTATGTAAGAAGAATCCCAGAACATCAAGAGGAGAACCCACAAACTTGTGTCTCATTTCCAGATTACCTGGATACCAACACCTTGGTATTTGTGGACATGTGAGTATGAGAGTGTGAGCTGGAAGGACTATAATGTTTTTTAACTTTCATTTCATTTTAAAATAAAGTCATCTGTCACTTCTACACAGTCTCTCATTGAGATTTCCTGCATTGTTATTGTAATGTTGCAGCATTGTCTATTATGATTATTTTCCTTGGTTTTATTGCAGTTTTTGTTTAGGTCTAACTCTGTCAACTTCACGTGCAT
This sequence comes from Origma solitaria, assembly GCA_013397895.1. Lineage (NCBI taxonomy): Eukaryota > Metazoa > Chordata > Aves > Passeriformes > Acanthizidae > Origma > Origma solitaria. Next base: position 968,637 of record VZRL01005189.1, on the reverse strand, counting down.
ACCAACAAACTACAGCAGAGTAAGACTTCTTGTATAATAGATCACAACTGATTCATAGCATATGTAAAATAATTTAGTACTTTTTTTTAATAAGAGCCATTTAAAATGTAAATAGATCTGGAAACTACTGCAAATTTTCCAAAATAAACATTTTGTTAATTATCCATAATGAAATACAGTGTCTTTTTCTTTCTCTAATAGAAACATATTTTCTTTGGTATAGAAAATGTTTTCTCTGGTATTGTTTATAATTCTTATCCTGAAAATGATGTCTGGGAAGATTTTGAGAGATCGTGAGAGAGACGTTGAGGTTTGTCTCAAAATATTTGTAACCTAGTTGCGTTTTAATCTGACAAAACTGATACTCCATGCATAATTGGAGTCACTTATAGGAAAGAGATTACAAGTTAGACCTTATTTTTTTGGTTTCTCAACACCAACCTCTCCAGCTGGATCTTTTCTACCAAACCATCTCTGATGGCTAACATTCATCAGTTGTCACATCATACCTGTTGAAACAGGCAAGTTTCACACAAAAACTCTGCACTTGCTATCTCTTTTTGTGAGAAATGTACTGAAACATGAAACCATATGTATCAGCTTAGCCCTGATATCATTAGTTTTCTTTCTAAGAGGTATTTGTTCTGAAGAAAAACACTACAACATTGTGATCTTAGTTCTCAGCTTGTCCTGATGCTGTACAGTAATTCTGAAAACAAGAGGAGATACATGCTATGAGTAGTATTGCAGTGTTGAAGAGACTTAAACCTCTAAACAATTCTCTCTGTAAACTGTTTTTATGCTTCATGCCTACTTTAGCTGAAACTGAAGTATTTGTTTTCAAAGCAAAGGAAAAGTGCCTAGCTATGGTCAGCTTTCATTCTCCCAGTAAACTACTCAAATAAGGAACAGTTCAATACTAATATCTAAGTATTCATTTTTTAATATTATTTTGAATAACCTTTGCTCAATATTCTAGCATAGACACAGCAGAAAACCAGAAAACAATCCTTACATGTAATATCTGAAGAAAAAAGTACCATCCAAGAGACAGCAAGACAGTATTTTTTCCTTTTCTATGGTCAAAGGAAGAGGCAAAAGAAAAATATGAAAAATTATCCTGGGATCATGGGCAGCCTTCCCTAATCAGATGACAAAATTTTTCATGCAAGACATTCTTTTTGAGTAATTAAATTACAAACCAGAAATTCAGCAGCACACTATTAAAATATTAGGAAGGAATTCTATGAAAAATCCATACATATTTACAAAAAAATATTAAGCAATTCCAGGCAGGGCCATTAAAATTTTTCATATGCTATTCATTGTGAATTAAACTTCAACAGATTTGGATTTGTCCCTTTTATTTCACTCCCAAAGTCATTTTCAAGCCTTTTTGTTCTCAAAGTCATATTTGAATAACAAATGATAAGGCAGAAAGCTCACTACATAAGTAACACAAAAATAAACCACATCAGCCTGCATTGGAGGGTGAGGCTGAATTGTGGCACTGAGATATAATGCCTCTGTATATTAATTAAGGCCCTTCTGCATAATGTATTCTATTATTTCAACCTTTCGACAAACAAAGAGCTAAATTGCCTCAGGAATAGCTTGGCTTGATGTTCTTTCTGCACTTACCTCTCCATGGGTAGTCAAAAGATTTTAGGATCTGAAGCTAGTGCTCTTTCCAGCACAGTCTCTGGGACAAAATGAAAAACTGCATCCTCCCTGATGCCTCACTGATGCTTCAGTGACTAGGCAATTTATAATCTGGAAGCAGGAAAAGCTAGAGTTCTATTTGACTAAAACAGAAATTAAAACAGAGGCTTTTAATATTATGAATTGGATTCAATTAACAGTTTAATGAACTTTTAGAGACCAGCTAAAGTGCTTGTAAAAAGCCTTCCTCGGCATCAGAGAGGAGATGCATCTCACAGACGTGTAAGCTTAAAGGCCTGCCCAGAGAAGACAATCACAAAATTGCAGTAAAGCCGTGTGGAAAAACCTCCCTTCCCAAGTTTTGTATTTCTCATTCTACAGCTCCTTTTTTGAATCATCCCATCCACAATCCTGATTTCCATTTAGGACATTGCTATCTAAAAAGGCTAATTACAACAGAAAAAGGAACACTGAAAATGCATTACAGTGGCCAGTACTACTCTCTTATACTGGAAAAATTAAAGAAACTTGATCTGTTTGGCCCACCAGAACAAGGAGTGAGAGGAAGTATGATTTCTATGAATATGCAATGGCAGTAAACATCAAATAAAGCTGAAGACTGCTATTTTCAGGGGAAAAAAAAAAAAAAAAAAAAAAAATACAAAACCAAACCAACCCAACAAACTAAAAAACAAACAAAAAATACCAAACCAAACCAAAACCACAAAAATAAAACAAAATAAAAAAACCAAAACCCACACACACAAAAAAAAACCAAAAACAAACACAAAAACACAAACTGACTATTAATAAATATAGGTTAGAAAGAAGTTTCCAAAACACTAGGGCAATCTGCCTTCTTGGCATAGTGGTATCATATATGCCTTTAAAAATGGAATTTTGTGAATTTCTGAAGACCTACTGCCTCTAATAGCAGGTGGTTACTCTGAAGAGGCTTTCCTTGATACTTTGTTCCATGGAGTGGAATTAAAAGGAATATATGCATGGAATAGAGAAAGGAATAGTCTAGTCTTTCGGAAATGCTGAGGAATGATGGGCACTTATCCCAGTGAGCACTGGAAGCCAGTGCTCAAGGAAAAAGGAAGACCTACAGAAAACAAAATCCTCAGTGTTTTCATGCAAACTAATTTTAGGTGACTTCTCCTTTAGTTTGCTTGCATTTTGGTGCATTTTTTCAACACATTGCCTGCTATATGACTCGATCTTCCACATACTTTGCAAAGGGTGACTTGTAATAGAAGGCTAACACAGCGGTGTTTTAATTCTCTGTACTGTAGCATCTATATCCTTTTGGATTCAAACCATTATTTTTACAATTCAAGTCATGCCAATGAACTCTTCTTATAAATAAGACATTGTCACATTTGTTTCAGAAAATGACTCAGGTGTTTCAGTACTGACAGGATCTAACATTAGTCTTCATAAAATAAAACCCATGAAAACAGGAGGCTTATGTCATCTTATATAAAACTGCTTTCCTTGAGAAAGCAAGAGTTTCACTTTTTCCATCATTTGGCTCTTTAGTTTATCTTAACTCTTTGTTGAATCTTTATTGTATTCCAAGTGTTGTTTAAAGCGTCAGCATCCACCTAATACCTGAATTCATCTTCCTTTCTGGTATCTGCTGCTGAGAAGAGAGTTCACTAACATCATACCTATTCTTCATGGCAGTGTAGGGTGAACATAGAAATACTGTGAACTTCTTTTCCCCACACATCAGAGATCTGGTCTGAGTTATAAGTTCCGTGGAATTCCTTTGTTATAATAAGCAACACCCTTCTGCTTGGGCTGACAATGTATGCAGGATGGCAAAGGATGGCTTCTGCCATCACTGCTTCTTCATCCTTATGCTAACCAACATAATCTGCTTTGCTTTCCTATTAAAAAATGCAAAAATTTTAAATTTTGACTAAGAGAAAAGTATAGAGTAACATATTTTTTACATCAATTAGTGCAAAAGGAAGAGTGGCTTCTTTTTAATTACAGGCAGATTTTAAAAAATTATATTAGCCATTATGAACAGATCAAGACATATTCATGTACTAATAATGTGTTCTTTAAAATACCATTTAGAATATACTAGCTTTTTCTTCAATCAACATTTCGAAATAGGATCTCATAAACACATTGACTGCAGCAGGATTTTTCTGTACCTTGGAGTACCCTAAAATAAGGCACGTGACTTTTTATTTACTTTCAGTTCAAAGCTAAAGTAAAAAAAGTTCATCTTGATGAAGAAAGAAAATAGGTTTTGTTCTGGTGTTTTAAAAATGAATAATTTAACTTTTGCTTGTTTGAAAGTTTTATAATAATATCTCTTATGTTTCTGGCACAAACTGTTCACTCATTTGAGTTCCTAAATACTTGCAGTCTTTCTGAAATTCATTTGATTTAATATTCATGAAAAAATTTACTTAGCTCTAATTTTTACAAGTAAAAGATACAGTCAAGAGCAAACTCTCCATCAAACACATCATCTTTTCTTACTGCCCCAAAATGGGTTGTAATCTCCTTGAAAACAGTTGTTATTCAGATTTATTTGATGAATAGTTCTTCTCAGAAATTCAATTTGCTAACTTATAACCTTACTCTTGATGGAGACTGCATAATCAAAGTTGCTCATTTTGCAGCCACTACAGCATGAGCTTTTTCACAGCTTGGCTAGAATAGAAAGCTTTTTATAATAAGGCTCTGGTAGACAGCAGTGTACCGGATATTAGACTTGTCCCAGAGGGTCCATTCTCCTGTAGCTCTGCATGCATAATGGCGGAAGAAGGATATAGCCCCTTGATCTTTAGCACAGAAAAAATAAGAAATCAATTATGTCTGACTTTCTAGCAATGTTCTGCTATTAATTACATTTAATGGTTACAAAACTCACATGTAGGCATCCTTATGAAGAAATAAAGAAGCCAAGGGCCAAGGAGCCAACACATGACTAAACAGGGCACCAGCTTTCGAATTAGTATGTGTAAAGCTGCCAGAGCTGTCTTGCATAAGCAAAATATTCAGCTCAATCCCACCCAGTGTCTGAGGAAACCTTCTCCTCTATTCTAGTTTTTCCTTTCTTGTTAGGCTGTGCACAACTAGCCAGCAATCTGAGAAGTGTCTTACAAAATAAATTTGATTAATCCACTTACTGCTTACCATTATCTACTTTTTAAAACTCTGAATATTGGTTCCAGCAAATAAAAGCTTAACAGTATTTAATTTCTGGAAATTATATTTTTAAAGCCACATTTTAATCTAGGTGCATAAGAAGTACATCTGTTTGTTTGTTTCATGTTCATTGTCTGATGAATTGATAAATAAGTGTTTAAAAATGGAAGTCCCAAAGCGCCTTTTGTTTTCAGCACAAGGCATTAAACTACTTGAGCTTTCAAATAACTGTGGTCTTCCTGAAAACTATTTATTTTAGTATTCATGGAAAATTATGCATCACATAATATCATTCAAATTATTTATTCCAAATTTTTAATTACTGTAATTGTTTCGCTGTATTGTGGTGGCTAGAAGTATCAGTGAGTAGGGCTAAACCAATAATTTTCAGGTAATAATTTATTTGCTGAAATATGTGAGGTTAAACACTCAGACACTAGCTGTGGAGTCAAATATGCTTGAATTGGGGCAGGAATTGAAAACATCAACAATATATTTTGCCATTCCCTAACATTTTGATTTTTCAGGAAAATTTCACAAGGGGACATAGACATCATTTGCAGCAGAAGGAGGAGGCTGATTGTCAATTTAACTTCATTTCCTTTGCTTTGTATACAAATCTCATTAAACAAAATATTCCTTGTTAAGCTGCCCTTTTTAATGGACAAAAATCTTAAATTATTTAGTATTGTTAGGAAATCAGAAAAAAACAACCAATAGTAAATCTATTGAGCGCTTCTGCCCTTTTTTACTATCTTTCAGTGCATAGCAACCAAACAGACGCAACAGACCACTCTGTTCTTTGCTCACTTAATGCCATTTAATTTTATGATTGAGGTTCTCATGGATCAGATGAGGATATTGACATAGGAGCTCCTAGCTTTTAACCCCAAAACACTTCTAAAGCTCTGTTTCCAACAGTGCCTCTGAGTGAACTTGTGAAGGACATTTCTAGGGCAGGCACTAAGCAGTGCCTGATGAAGTACAACACCTGTGCTAACCTTATCATCAAATTTCACTGATCTTAGAGCTGCTTTAATTACAGGGTCTGAGAACTGGGAGGGACCTCCTGGGTTATTGAAAATAGTCCCCTGGCATCATAAGCAACTACCTCTTATAATATCCTTGCAAAATTGATTGTACTCCTCTTATTTCATCTGTTTCACAATAGAACAGAATTACAGAGACTTAAATGAGAAGTGTCTGATGGGCCAGGCTTATTTGTCTCTGAATAGTGTCAGATGGATTTTGGTAATTTAAAGGACAAGATTTCCTTTTAGTGAACACTTAGTGATACTGATTCACTACAAACCAGCACATATCTAACCAACATATAGCAAATAAACAACCTATTTTAAAAAAAAATAGAGAAGGCTTAAACCTTGTAAAACCACAGGAAAACAAAAACCATCACCGTTTTGTGTTTCTCCTCCTTGGATTTTGGATTGTTGCCTCATACTGACTGTAGGGTCTCTCACACTGGCTTTTCTCTTCCATGACCAGTGCCTCTTACATCATCCTCAGATGCTGATTGTGAACCAGAAGAGCATGACTGAACACTGCACTCTGATGGGAAGTAATTACAGTTTTTGTCTGCCACTACAGTGCTCTTAGCTATATGGTGTGGTTCCTGCATTCCAGATGTATTTAAACTAGGCCATTCCTCGTTTAAGCCTTGGGATACCACAGACAGCCCAGTCTAACAATTACAGCTGCACTGTAAAATCCACTGTTGCATATACAGACCTGGCAGACAAACATCCTTTGGCTTGGAGAGGTAGCCAAGGCACCCACAGCATTTCTGTCAGCTTGCATGGCCCACCTTGGAGACATATCCCTTCACATCCAGAAAGTCAAAAATCTACAAATTCAGCTGGGCATCATTCTTTCTGCCTGGGCAAGTTATTAGGCACAGGCACAAAGCACAAGGATGAGACCTTCAAGAGGAAATCCAGAGACCTTCCTGATGGCATGTTTTAGTGCCCTGCAAAATACAAGCATTTGCTTGGCCCACCTTTAGAATAAAATAAAATACTTCTGACAATAAATAAGCATACTTTCATTCCTGAATAAAATAAGATTTATTTATTTTTTTAAATTATTTCAGATACCCTGCTGAGTTGATCTATGTGCTTGAAAATAAAAAGGAACAAGCACCTCATTTGGACCTCATCACACAGCTTCTTAAGTGAGGACAGAATACCAACCTTGCATTTTGACATTTCTCTGGTACTCACTGTATGAATGCAGTCTGTCAGGAAGCTTCTTATTTTTATATAAAAACTGCTCTTTTTTTTTGTTTATTTTCACAACTGTACAGTCTGCACCTTCAATGTCTCTTTAAAAGCATTGTCTCTTGAAAATTCACAGGAAATCTATATCCTTTGAAAAACCACAAAAAATGCCATTAAGGAAATAAGGATCGCATAATGTTGGGGTACATATTACAGGAAGAAGCAAATTCTGAAAAGAAATGAGACTCGAGGGCAGTGCAGGGTGAGGAAAGAGAGAAGTTCTGGGTTAAAAGACCACTTGTATTTACCCTTAGACAAATATAACTTCTACTGATCCTGAATTACACTTTTTTTATAATGAAGCTCTGATTACACACAGGAAAACATTGTAATCTTTTAATTATTGTTATTATTCTTATTCTTATTATTATTAATAATAATAATTTGGATACTCAGTCTGGCAATTCCAAGAAACGGCTAAAATTCTCTGCATGTAAATTTCTACCCTCAGCTAAATACCTAGGGATGTTCAGGGAAGAATTAATTGGAAGCAACCCGAAAAAAAAAAAGAAAGAGAAAAAGAAAAGAGTTACAGTGCCCCAGTGAATAATTTATAGCTGTTTCCTTTTCAACAAAGGGAATGTTGAATGTTTTTGACAATAGCAGGTACATAATTGTTTTATGCTGGGGGCATTTATTGTAACTCATTCATTATATCATCTTGCTAGTTTTTATGGCATACATTTATTTGTTCTCTTAGTGGAACAATTTGAATGACAACTAGGAGAAATAGTGGGGGACTGAGAGTGAGAAATAGCATGTTAAAAGATTTAAACCAGTTTGATAGACAGCTTGAAAACACTATCAACAACACCATTAGCACAGGGTGAGTGAGAGGCCTATATCCAATGACCACCGTTTTTAATAAATGTCTCTTTTTTTCCAGAACTGTCTTTGTTCATTCATTTCAGTTGATTTGGGTCAGAAAGGAGACTATTATACAATGAAAAGCTTAAGACTGAGAAAGAGGAAAAAAAGGCAACACTGAACCACATATGAGAAAATCTTGAGGGAAAGTCAAATCCACGAGCTTCCGCCAAAGAAATAACTAACCCTAGAAGTTTGACACAGACAGTGAGACCATATATCTGACAGCACTCTGAGCTTTTTGTGACCCTTGTCACTGGGAAAACATTTTAATTATATTGAGTCATTTCCCCTCTATTTCTTTAAGTTGTAAAGACTCAGAGTTCTCTGTGTTCTTTCCTCTCTGATCTTCCCATCAGAGGAAGTTCAATTGTAAGGGTTGCTAGAAAGACAGTGAATATGTATTAAAAAATATCAGAGCCCTCTTCTAATGGCCAAGTTTTAGAAATATAAGCCAGTGTTGTTTCTGTCACCTTGATGATGCTACCATAACTTCCAGCATCTGATTGATAAAGTTTGCTAAATCCTTTGTAATTTTTTTTAAATATTAGTATTAATATTTCACAGTAAATTGTACATCTAGTTTTGCTCTCATTTGTCTGAATATAGGTGTAGATACAAGTATACAAATATTTATGTGTTACCAACCTTACTACAGTCAAATATTCTTCCTGGGTTTTATTAATTTATAAATAGGCCTTTTAAGATTTGACTATTGCAAAACCATAGCAGGAGTTCCTAATAAATTATTATGAGCACAGGTAACTGTTCAACATGTCAGGTAAACTGCTCTTCTGCCTGTGCTTCAGTAACCATCTTGCTTTTGCATCCTTCTCCAGTCCTACTTATAAAAAGAGACTTCCTGTCTTATACAACTTCATTTATTAGTTCAGTAAGGTTTTTTTATTATTATATTTGACATCATACTCCCTATTTAGTTAATAGTTAGAACTATTCCCTAATTTGAACATACATTGTAGGAGAGTACCATAAGTTATTCTCTTTCCCTGTTTACTTCTGAGCTATTTCTGCCAACAGCTCCTCAAGTTGATACAAGCCTAATCCAAAACCCACTGAAATCACAGACACACCATTGACTCAAATGGGATTTGTACACTTGACGCAAAATCATGGCAATTATTGTTGAATTAAAGGGCCTTTTTTGACCCACACACAGCTCTCCCCGAATTAAAGAAGGTAGTTATGTGAGGAACCGCAGAAAAAACTATTAAAAAATCACAGAATGACAGAACTGTTAGGGTTGGAAGGGACCTCTGGAGATCATCCAGTGCAACCCCCCTGCCAAGGCAGGGTCACCTAGAGCAGGTGACACAGGAACAAATACACTTGGGTCTTGAATGTCTCCAGGGAAGGATATTCCACACCCTCCCTGGACAGCCTGTTCCACTGCTTTGCCACCTCAATGTAAAGAAGTTCCTCCTCATGTTGAGGTGAAACTACTTGTGGCCATTACTCCTTGTTCTGTCTCTCAGTACCACTTAGAAGAGTCTGGCACACTCCTCTTGATGCCCTGGAGATATTTATTTGCAATTATGACATCCACTTTCTGTCTTCTCTGCTCCAGACAAAACAGGTCCAACTCCCACAGTCTCTTCTCATAAGAGAGAAGCTCCAGACCTTTCCTCACCCTTGTGGCCTCTGCCAGACCCTCTCCAGTAGCTCCTTGTCTTTCTTGTCCTGAAGAGCCCAGAAGTGGTCACAGCACCCCAGATGTGGCCTCACTAGGGCTGAGCAGAGGGGGAGGATCGCCTCCCTTGAGCTGCTGGCCACACTCTTCCTGAGGCACCCCAGGACACCATTGGCCCTCCTGGCCACAAGGACACACTGCCAGCTCATTGTCAACTCGTCATCCAAGGCTCCCAAGTCCTTCTCCACAGAGCTGCTCTCTCGTAGGTCAGCCCCAGCCTGTGCTGGTACTTGGGGTCATTCCTCCCCAGGTGCAGGACCCTTCACTTGCCCTTGTTGAACCTCATTTATTTTCTCTCTGCCCAATTCTCCAGCCTGCCAAGGTCCTGCTGAATGGCAGCACAGCCTTCAGGTGTGTCAGCCACTCCCCCAGTTTCATATCATCAGAAAACTTGTCAAGGGGGCATTCTATCCCTACCTCCAGAAAGCTGATAAACAATTTGAATAAGACTGAAAAAAAAGAAAAAAAAAAAAAAAAGAAAGTATTATGGTTTTCATCAAAGTGCTGAGTTCACTAAAGAGGTAAGAAACTCACATTACTGTAGAAGAGCTAAAATCCAAACACCTGTTGTCTGTATAACAAAGTTTGCACCATACCTGCATGTGCCTGAATCATCAAGACTAGATGAAGAAGAGCCTGGGACATGCCAAAATCCTAACAAGGGTCATGCTCCTTCCCTTCTTGAAATCTGCAGCTTGTGTTGAAATTGCTACTTTCCTTATGTCTGAATACTGGCAATGTGAATGATAAACTTCATCTTGAGGAGCAAGATGGAACAGTGTTTATCTGCTTATTCAGATATAGCTCTAAATCATAGCATGGTTTGGGTTGGAAGGGAACCTAAAGATGATTTTGTTTAAACGCCCTCCCATGGGCAGGGACACTGTCCAAGATATAGCAGCCTGGAATCCTATCAGAAAATCCTCATTCCCTTAAAATTAATTGGAGCCTTGCCACTGAGTTCAGTGTGGCCAGAATTTCATCAAGGGGTTTTAATAGGACTGACTACCCAAATAAATAAACCATGGAGGATTTGGCTGTCAGTGACCTACACAAGATTTCACAGTCAGCAATAAAATCCAAATCAGCTAACTCAGTGCACTATTCTGAAACCACAAACCTCTTCCTTCAAACCCAAATCTACAGGAAGTTTTGATAACAGAAGAGCAGTAAGTAGATGGACAACAAAGGAAATGGTAAGAAAAATTATATTTAGTTAGCTATTGTGAGAACTGTAACATTTAGAATTTCAATATTTGTCATCTTTTAATCTCTCTCACATACTATTTTGATTACATTTAATTGTCTTGGATTAGGGTTGTGCGGTTTGGTATTTTTTGGGTTTGGGTGGGGTTTCTTCAGTTCATTTTCTTTTTAAAAAAACAGCTGGAAAGTGATAAAATAGTTTTGAAGCTCAAATCAGTTTTAAAATGCCTGAAACTCCTTAATATCAAAAACAATTTTATCAAATCATTCAAAGATGTTTAATGTTTACTGTTTCAGATGTTTGGGTTTTGGGGTTTTTTTCTGAAATTAGGTTTTCTGCTTTTACTTTGGTTTTTTTTTTCCTAGCTTGTTGAATTGTAGGAAAGCTGAATGTTTGGTCAGAGTACCTGAAGGAAAAAAATCAACTTGAATTTAGTTTTTTCAGCTCAGGAAGGAATATCATAAATGAAGATACAGGATAACAGTTGACATGTTTTTACAAACTAAATTATAGAGAATGCTACCATCTTCCTGCATTAAATGCATTACATATGCATACATGTGAACACATATACACTTGCATATATACGTGCAGATTTCTAAAAACTGAACGCATTTTTTGGAGAGGAAATCAAATCATTATTTTGTTTAAAGACTACATAATTTTCTTACTCTATAGGCTACAGTTGGTACACTGAAATTTAGTTAGATGCTTAGCATTCCTGGTTATGGATCTAATGCAGTATATTTTTTTTATTCCCATTCAAACCATCTGTTTATTTTATTCTAATGTATCGTGCCATAATTCCATGTAATTATGGACATCCAGTCTTCCAAGAAAACAGCTGACACCTGGAGACATGTAAGGAATAACTCATAAGTCAGGGTTATCTGCCCAACTCTCATTACACTGACATTTGAAGTATATTCTATGAAGTTCAAGTTAAACCAAAAATGTTATTCAGTGGTTCTTGGATTCAGAAATAAACATACAATAGGCTAGACAGAGATTGTCAGCCTGTCATTATAATACTGGCTGTTAACAACCACAATTAAGGAAGACTACATATCAATTATTATTTGTCTGGAACATGAACTTCTCTAAGCATGAAAGGAAGTGATGCAGCCTGTATTACTGTCTCCACTCTTCAGCTAATTAGTACTGTTTTTAATGGCTTCATCTGCCCAGGATCAATTGTCTAATGGGGAACAGTTCTCTGTCAGTTAATAAGGTGAGGAACTGTATAATATGATTATGTCTGGCTCCAAAATAGTGCTTCAAACAACACTAAAACAATCATGTGATGGAATAAATAGACTGAGGCAGGACTACCAGATAATTCTGGAGCAAGCAGATTGTTCCAGTAAGGGTACAAATGTCTGATACAAGAATGTGTTGCCCACAGTAAGGGAAGACTAGGACATTGTCTAGAAATGCTGGAAGTTTAATTAAGAGAAAGAGCCAGTGGCAATGTGCATTTAAACCGGTGTTTAAAGAACATTAGCAAAAGGAATGCAAAAGGGAAGGGCTCTGTTTCCAAAAATACTTGCTGCAGAAATAAACTGCTTTGTGGTTGTCCTGCTTGGAAGAGCATGCATTTTAAACTTTCCATTTAGAAAACATCAGCCAGTACTGAAAAGGGTAGAAAACAGCTTGATTATATATACCGTATGTCTCTAGGCTGCAAAATGTGGGCTATATATAAGCACGCTTGCATCATTCCTCCAATTCTGCGAGATAATTGGATGTTCTCCTATTGGTCAGCTACAGGGAGTTTGGTAGGTTATTGTTTATCAGGATGGCAGCATTGGACAGCTCAGGACTGATCTGCACAAGGCAAAGCAGGAGATGTACAAACTGCTTGACTTTCTGCTACAATTGATCACCATTACCCACAGGCTAATTGGCATTGCTCTTGGCATTTACAAAAAAAGGATTATGGCAAGCCCTTATAAAAACAAAAAGCAGACTTTGAGGTATAGAAAATAATGACACTTTATAATGAAGCAAGTATGGACATCACTGGCTTGCCTGAGCTCAGGAGAGAGAGGACAGTAGCTGGTGAAAGCACTAGAGCAATACCTAACACATCCATTTTTTTATTCCAGACCTAATTACCTCATCTGCCTTCTTTAGTGACATCCAGTTTTATCTCTGCTGTCCTTTGCAGCGCTGTTTTTTCATGAAAGATACAGATTGTTCTCCTTGGGATAGAAAAGAATGCTGAAAAGTAATGAAGGGAAAAAAGAGGGGTATATTTAACAGCACTTCCTCTAATGAAAGAGCTTCTCTCAAACACCTGAGGTTTCCACATTTACAATTACATTCAAATATATTGAAGGAAAACAGCCGTACAGGTTTACCCCTTCTTCCACAGTTGACTTAAGCCATTTGAAAATAAATCACATACCTCAACACACATTCTCTTTCACAGTTCTTGAGCCCATCAGAGGAAGAAGCTAGAGCTTCAGACCTTTGGATCTCAACAACACCAAACTTTCCTAGGTAAACTGTACTGCGATCCTCTTTGAGCCTCTTGTGTCTGGAAAGATCATCAGCAATGGCACTGGATGTCTATTATGTTGCTCCCCTTCTGAATAAGCTGAAAGACCTCTATCTCACAGAAGACCATTTCAGTAATCTCAACAGTAGAAATTCTACGAGCATTTCAGGGCTCCTCAGCTAAAAATTCCTGCTTTTCACTGCACTGTGTAAACAAAACAGTGCCTTGGAGGAGTGGGCTGTTCAAACACACATGGAGGAGATGAAGAGGAGTCCATCATCACAACAAGGAGAGCATTTGTGTCACAGTATTAGGGGAAAAAAATTCAGGAGTGGTATATTGTATATTTGCACTGGAAAAAAGATAGCTGACACCATTTTTTTAAATGCTTGGGTACAATACATCAACAAAAAATGTTCCTCTTACAGGTAGAGTATTGCAGGTTAAGTTTTAACCTGTGCTAGTCAGAACACGTCAAATATAAAAGCCTTGCACAAAAGACTGCAATAACTCGAAAAAATGACATAATAATCATTACATGGCGCAGCACTGTGAAGCCCCTGTTTCCAGAAAGAAAGTATTTGCATTCCTTGAACAGAACAGAATGCAGAATGCAACTAAACAGAACAGTGTAGCCAAAAGCTAAATGTGTGAGAGGAAAATAAGAAACAAAATCTTCTGAGCTACGTCACCTAAAAATGGATATAATTTTCAGCACAGGGACTACTTCACCCCTGTTTTTGTCTTTCTATTTTTGGTATGGTTCACTTCCAACTAGGACTTGAGATTATTGTGGATAAGTGGAATTTGCATCCAAAGAGAGATTTTAGCTACTGCATGTAAAAGGAATGTCAGTGATCTGTCTACTTTTCTTTTGTTAAATGTCACAGCTTAGAAAAGAGAAAGGTCTGGATGGTACGGCCTTCGGTCTTTCTTTCAACTCACTACTAAAGATAATTTTTTGTAGTCCATTACTGCAAATAGATGTGGCATAACCTAATGTGGAGAGTCCAGGACTCAGCCAAGGCAGAATTGCAGTTACTGAGACCTTCATGATGTTATAAAATGCACCAGTTCTCAGAAGGACACTGGAATCCATTGCTTATGCATGAAAATGCAGGAAAAGTTCAATGGACAATGAGATAGATTTGTGAAAGAGATACTGTTTAGGAGTAGAAAACAAAGAAGTAGTTTTGAATGGGAAACGGCATGGAACAAATGCAAAAGGAAAGAGGAGAATAAGTTCTAATTTTCTCCCTTCTCCAAATGTGTCTTTCAATCATCACTGAATAAATTTCCTTAAGTAAACTCGGAGGCATCAGCAATTCACATAATTTATTAGTGACAGTTGGAAAATTTATCACCAAAACAATAGTGGGCTTTCTGGGAAAAATTATAGAAGTTTAGATATCTTGAGATTCTAGATAATTTTAAAAGTACAATAACAAATATATCCAGAGGGATAAGGAAACCAGCTACTTTTTGAGGCAGGAATAATTTTTAATCATGTAATGACTGTTTTAACTTGATACACTCTCGCATGCACTTTCTTTCAATGTTTTAAAGGGTTGGTTAAAAAATCCCAATAAATTTGACAAACCATATGGCAATATCAATTAACAATTACATTTTATTCGCAATTTGTCCTAAGTGGTTTTTACTTCAAATAGAACATGTAGAGATACTTTATATACCAAAAAGAGTCATCAATTAAATGTGTCACAGAAGGACTTTTGCTTTTGTTACAGAATAAGTGAGAACATGATAAATAATAGCATGAAAGTATCTGTGCTCTAGATATCTCTACTTCAGAAATAGATTTTATGATTACTGAGTGGCTGCACTCAAATTTTGCTTTTCAGTATCAGAGGACCTCAAACATGCTCAGGGTAAAAATATTTCTAGGGGGTCAGAAAGTTACAGAAGGTATTAACATAAAAAAATGCTTAAGATAGTATTGTAGAGTGCATAAAGAACAGTGTTATATGTAGAGCTTTGAGAAACGTAAAGCAGCGATCATTTTAGTCTACGCTTTTAGTGGAACTACTGTCCAGCATCTTTTCAAGTGAAAATAAAAGAAGTTGAAATACACACAGGCATTTCTTCTAATAGTAAACACAAGACCTTTCTTACATAGGCCACTATTTTGAAGGAGAACTGCTGCTTTCAAGGAGGGGGTGCCGGGGTGTCCTGGTGTGCTGCAGCCTCCTTGGAGGAAGCGTCCCCTCAAGAACAGCTTCTCCAGAGGCTTCAGCAGCTCCCCAAAGCAACAGGGTGATTTCAGCAAGTGATCTCAGCTCCTTGTGAAGTCAGCTCTTGCAGAATCACCCAAGGGGGCTGACTGGGGGACCGAGAGAGGAGGGGCGGGCATCGTATGGCAGTTCCACAAGATAACCTTTATTGTCAGCAGCTCTTGTGAAGGGAAGGCCAGGGACGGCACTTTCACCCTGCCCAAAGGCCGAGGCACGGCTCTTTCATGGGGAAGGCAGGGGTGGGGTGGGAGTCGCTTGGCCATTGGATACAGGACATTACCACAGAGCAGCAGGTACACTGGGTAGTACACTGGGGAGTCACCACGACCACGAGCTGGGTTTATCTCTGAGTGCTTTTGCCCTCAGGCCAAGGCAGTGCAGTGGGCTCTCCACAGAGAACCTGAAGGATTCCCTCACCTGATGTGAATTCACACTCCTGACATGAAATGACAGCAGACCAAAACCTAATGGTATTGGAGAGTCTCACAACATCTCTACTAGTTTCTTTGTGAAAAAAGCATTGCTTTCTGTGTAACTGGGAATATAAGGAATTCAGTATGTGGCAAAGGTCCCACCTTTGAGAGAAGAAACATGGGACTCATCAGCAGTGAAGGAAGGCCTGGAAGCAGGCGGCATCTCTGGCAGCACAGTGGGCAGTGATACCAACAGATACATCAAGGATTTCTTCTTCAAACTACATAATAGGTTAGAAACATGTGACATAAACTCATGAGGTATTGCAGGAAACTCCTTCACTGACTGGTGACAGGAAACCAAAAAATAGGAAAACAAAATGGCAATTGCTAAGTTTGGAAGTGATGCTCACTTAGGAATGGAGGGCAGCAGATTTTGCTCCTGTCAGATCCTTTTAGTATCCCTAAAGCTCTCTGTAGAAGATTACAGACTCCAAAAGTGAAAAATATCAGCACAGAGCAGCTATTCTCACAAAGAGAAGTGGAGAATTCTGTCAAGGTGGTACCTTTAGGTCACTGGAGCAGGAGAAGGAAGAGATGGATTTATTGAATTAAAAGTGAGAGATGATCTGTGAAACAGCTTGACACTAGGACAATGTACCTTATCCTTGCAAAACAAGGAAGAGGCAATCACATGGAAGTGTATTTTGCTTCTTTGTGATATTTGGAGCATTTTGTATCACTTCCCACTCTTCCTCCTCCATTTTTAAGGTACCTTCCTGCAATGAGTTGGAATGCTACTGTAGCATCCTCTGACCCTTCAGAATTCACTTCATTTTTCACTTCAGAAAGGAGGGCCCTTATGGAAAGAATTGATATATTTATACTCATAGGATGAAGCAAAGGCCCCAAGGTTTTGTTTATCAATCCACTCCAACAGAAAAAATTATTTGGGATGTCATCACCCTGACACACTTCTTCTTTCAATAGCTCAGTGAAAAGCTTTCCATCAAGTACATTTCATAAGTTAGAACAATTTTCTACAAATATTTTAGAGTAGCTAGTCAATGCGATTTTAAAATCATGAGTAGCGGCAATTGATTTGGTTCGTAATTATGGTCCAATTCAGAAAGGTGATTAGAAGCTGAAGCATTGAACTCCTGATGAAGTCAGTGGTGTGTAAATGCATACTTTCTACTCAGGTATTAGAGGTATTTACCTCTCTCTATTTTTCTTTGATATGCTACCTGGCCAGAGCCCAGGCTTCTGTTGAAGCATTTTTCTTTGCCAGACAGTACATAAATATAATGAGTGACATAACCAAAAATAAATAATCATAGATTAAATATTTAGACAATCTTTCTAAGGGCTGGATAGTGAATAACTGAGAACAGATTGCCTGAAGAAATTGAAGAGACTCCAGTACTGATTAGGAACAGATAGGCATCTCTCAAGACTGGAACTATTGCTGCTGTTGTCCTGAACCCAGAGGACTGACATAATAACTTTCTCTTTCATACCTATCGTCTTATTCCAGAACTACCCACTGAAAATTCCCAGCAGCTTGCAGGTAACTCACACGAAAACAAAATTGCACAAGCCAAGGTAATAATTGCACATTGTTTACTTTCTTACAATAGCCTCAGCTTGGTTATTATCTTAGTCAGTTAGAGAAAACAAGTTTCTCATATAAAAGCAAAAGTGATGAACTTTAGTTGTAGGAAGGCTTCAAGATAATCTGGATAGTCATTATTTTACTAATATTAAGCTCCTATCTATATATTGCTGATTGACTTGGTTTGGCAAAATGGAAAAATGGGAGTTGCCTAAGCAAAAAGTGAGAATATTGATTTTTGCCCTGGTAGGGGAACAGAAGAAAGATGTCTCTTCATTGTCATAGTACGACTGTAGGTTTGCAATACCTGAAGCCCTAACCATTTTAATGATGGTTGGCTACTGCCCCTTTCTCATCTCAAGTGGGTAAGTTGAAAGGCTGCCTCTCTCCCACCCCTCTCTCCTTTGTGTCTGACTGCACAGGGGTAAGATGGAGGTGGGGAAGGCTTTCTGCAGTGCAGTGAGTGCAGGAGGAAGGGAAGAGCCTCTTGCCAGGGGGAGGTCACCATGTCCTTTCCAGCCCCTCTGCAAGTGCCAAACACCCCCCAGGATGTTCACATGATCCTTCTTGCTGCTGTCTCCTCGTCAAATCACATTGACCGCTCCTTCTGGCCCTTTACCCACCGTGGGTTTATTTCCAAGTGGGATAAACTGAAAACTTTTTAATGCTGCTAGAGAAAATCAATGACAAGGAACAAAAGAAGCTTAGGCCTGATTTAGGCCCTATTAATATAAAACTGTTAGGTGGAACAGCCAGGCTCAGAAAGAACCAACTGTGAGAGAGCTACACATAGGAACAGCTTCACAAATCTCTCCATGGGCCACTAGCAGCTTAACAACTGCATGCAATTATTTAGATGTATCGTTTATTTCTTCATAATTTATGCAGATACATTTTCAGCTATTTTGCCCAAATACAAAATAATAGTTTCATGATTACAGCATCATCTGGGGACATCAAAGCACTCCACCATTATGATTCACATCCCCATTAATGATGATGCACAAGATAAATGTGAATCTTTATTAGGTTAATTCTATTTTGCCCATTTTGTAGATGAGTAAGTGGGAGCACAGAGAGGTTAAGTGATTTGAGCCAGGTCGAAGAGTAAAATCTGGAAGCAAAAACAATGTGTGAGTATGGCCTAAAAGCCATATACTTTACAATTAAATTGTGAGGTATTTAATAGCAAAAGAATTCTAAAAACTAGGGCTTCATAACCCACCTAGTCATGGGTTTAACAGGTAATCTTGTATTCCCTGTAATCACTTCCTCTGATCACTAAATAACTCTATAGAATGGGGAGGGGGAAAAAGAAAAAAAAAAAGGCACTTTTATTTCTCTCCCTAAAAAGCAAATAAAACAGGAAAAAGTGCTGCTAAAATTGCAGCAATAAGAAATGATCTATCCTAAAGTGACAGTGATTTTTTTTTAGTACTATCCCTATCTCAAATGTCTTTGAGAAACAGAAAGCCACATAAAGCAAAGCCCTGTGGTCTACAGGAGAGTAAAAGAAAAGGAAAGATTTATTTTTTAAATAACAAAGTTTTACTGAGCTCTGGTTGACTTATTAATGAGGTGGATGTAATTAACTCCATCAGTTTTAACTTAGGGGTCAGTAACCTAAATTCTTAAGTACTGCTTCTCCAATTGAGTTTCTAATAAACGTCTGCATAACTAGAAATACAGTAAAAAGCATTCTTTCTTTGGTGTAAAGGTATTTTCAACACAAGACACACTGAGAAAAGTATAGTAAGCTAACAACAATACACAAAAATGCAGATAGCTCATAGTTTTGAAGCAATTATTATTTTCCATATTTTATTTGGTTTTCCTTCAAGATAAGCTAAGAAAAATTACTATCTTCAGCCATTTAAATGAGCATGAGGTTTAAATGAGCCCACATGCTTCATATTATTTAAGATATTTAACTATGCTCAGTTGTGTACATTGAGAAGAATTTGCAAAGTTTTAGTCGCAAGAGACTTCACAGTGCAGAAACTTCCACTGCTGAGTGAAAGTTATTATTTATGATGCATTAGGAGCAGAAAAACATAGGGAAAAATAGGCATTGACTCCTGCTGTATTCAAACTATCTCATATTTCCCATTAGATCCATTAGACACTGTCGTCACTTAAAGTAAATGTTGTGTCATTAAGTAGGGAAAAATCTGGAAAGTCCCTTCTTTTTCTCTCCCAGAACCCCATTCAGACTTTGTGGGGTTACCATGCTGCGAACTGACATATCCTTTTGCTGATTACACAGCTGAAAAAAAACTTAGAAGCACACCAGAAAAGTCAAATATATCCCTTGATATGGGAATGAAGGAACATGGTTCACCTTGTTTTTAGTATTACCTCCACTTCGACTACTGCAGTGTTTCCACAATATTTCTCTGTGTGTTTTAATGGTTTTCTGTTCAAGTGTATTGAGAATTCCTGGTCCCGAGTGGTTGCAAAATTGCCCCTCTGACATGTCAGCAAAGCATTGCTGTGTTCAATGGTACTCTGGAGTTCAGTGCAGACTAAGGGAGCAGAGAGCAGGGTCCCTTGGCATGGCTTGTTTAAAAGGCTTTGTCTAAATGATTCTTCCAGAAAGCTCAGTGCTCTGTTTGAATAAATATATTCTTTCCCAGAGGGACTGGGTGTGAGCCAGATCTTATCCACACCATGATCAAAAGTTATTCCCTACTGACAGACTAAGCATCAGCTGGCCAACTTTTTTTTCATCTGCATATGAACTTTCAACAAAAAGTCCCCTTGTCAACAAAGGAAGGGCCTTTTGTCATGAACTCCCAGAATAATAGTCTCATTCATCAGAAAGTACTGAACAATTCAGTGATAAACTCCAGTATAGCTCTGTTGTTTTTCTTGTATCTCATTTTCATATCTCTGATGAGTTCAGCTTCCTGTGATTCACAAGGTAGGGAGATCTACAAGGAGGGAATAGCTTTATGCATTACCAGTCCCCTTTTTGCCTTAGCTAATCCTCTCATTTCAAAACTGCTCTGTTGCAATCAGTCCAATATTTTTTGTTAGCTTTAGGTTTGCAGGTTAATAATGTTTTCTAGATACCTGGGACGACCATTCATGCAATATATAAAGACTGTGAACTTTCCCATTCCAATATATGTTTATGAATACCCCGTAAAATTGGTGACATTATTAAGTTAGCTGGCTCAAATTTAAGACTAAAGTAAATAATCAAGCTCATTACCTTTGGAATCAATAATAGCCCATTTCACCTCTGGTTTCCTTCACTAATAATTTCCTTGGAAAAAAGTTGCTAAGTGTAGTGTCAACATCAGTTCTAGATACACTTCTGTTTGAATTATTAAATTCTACTGAGTTAAAAGTAGGGAACTGATCAAAACTGAAATATGAATTTATTAAATTATATTAACATGATATATCCAATAAAATAATTTTATTTAAAGTTCAAAGATAATTTTTAAAAGCAGAAAGCAATTATTCATTCCACAAGAAAAGTTAGAGGTTTACAGACTAATGTGTTTTCCTAGATTTTGAGTGATATATTCTCACTTCTCACAAAAGGGATTATATCAGTTATTTTCATAGCTGGTTCTCATGGATCTCTCTGATTGAAGAATTTTTATAAGTATATGACATCTACAGGATACCAAAGTAATGGGTCATGATTTTGCAAGGCATTTAGCTAGAAGCAATAAGACATATTACTTTCCTTAATATGTCGGTCACTCCCTTATGCATTTTAGTATGAAACTGCAATTGATAAAAAATATTGAGTCCACTAAGAAAAGCCACAAATAAATACAAACAACAAAACCAAAACTATGCATGCTGGGGTCAACATAATCTGATCATTTGCAGCTAACAATTTCACTAATTTCATGATATAACTGAAATAGAAGAGAATTAGACAGCTAATATACATTACTTGAATTACTGTGCTTGGTTTTTTCAACTTAATATTACAAATAACCAGAGTTACTTCTCATCATGGAAATAAGCGTATTATTGCTAATTTTTAACCAAAAATTATTTCAAATTAAGTTTTTTTAAAAGCTGAATAAGAATTTATTTTTTTTTTAGATAGATACATCAACTCTCACAAAATATTGTTCACTCCAATCTGGATTTGCAGTAGTATTTGACTTAGCTCAAAATATTTCTTATCACAGTTCAGATGAAAGTATGTATCTATAAATGACATAAAATGTTCACAATCACGTACCCTATTTCAAATCAAGTATATTTCCATACATTTCTGTCAAGCTATGCTGGGTTTTCACTAATATAGCAAACCATAAAGATTTTATCATCTGAATGACAAAAAGCATGAATCAGACATTTCACAGAGAGAGATTCCTGCAAAATTTCATTTCCTCATTGAAAGCCATACAGGAACTTGTTACTATCACAGGTGAAACCTGGAAATGTCCATATTTGTTCTCTTGTCTTCTTTGCCTCTTGGGATTGATTGGACAGAGAATTTGGACTAGTTCCTACACCCTTCATGTTCAATTCTTTTTTACTTTGATGCACACCAGAGTGCTAAGATACAAACAGAAGAATATGCTCACTTTCATTAGGCCTTTGCCAGATTTTATGGCAAATACAAAACAGTTTACTGAATTTGAAGATATTTTTGTCTACACCAGTGGAGAGTTTGGAAATGGTTATCAAAAACACTAAGTACAACTCTGTCCAGAATTTAATGCATTTTTGGCAGCTCTTCATTTGAAACACCCTTGCTAAAGGGTTTAATGAGAAGTAAAATAGCTTAACATAGATTACATAGGGAAAATGAGGTATGCATATAAAGAAGCAAATACAAACCATTCTCAATTTTCTTCAACAGCATAAACCAATTTAACAGGGGTTGTTAACAATTGATAGGTAAATTGGTAGATATTTGTGAGATCTCTAACCCTGGGATTACAAACATATACAAAAGAAAACATAAAATAGTATATGGCATTCTGAGTGAAAGACTTGCATCTGGGATTTTGCTATACATATAGAAATGGTTTTGTATTTTGACATATTGAAACCTCTTTAAAAGCCTTCTGTTTTTAAATGAAGGCACACAGATATTCAAGGAAGAAAGTATTAGTTTTATAGATATAACTGAATCCTAATTTGTGTAATGTCAATATACATTTCATGGAAGAAATTTTGAATTAAACCTTAAAATGAACATAGTTTATGCATCCCTCTTATACTGAAAAAGAATATTAAAAGTGTATTCTATTTTTCATTACAACACTGTATGTATAATAACAATACAAGTAACATGCAAGTATCAAAGAACCTTTTGATAAGGTTTTCCTCACCACAGTTATTTATGCTTGCAACAAGTTAGGAGACCACATTGTTATATGCTGGTAAAAGTATCCTATGGTCCCTGTTTAATTCCTAGAGAAACCTGTCAGAGGTAAAAGATGTGCTACAAAAGGGATGAAAAGTAAAGAACCTGTCTATTATCAATTTAATGACAGGATAGTCGTTGCCTTCAAAGTTTTTCCTGTTACGAAGCCTCACCAGTGAATAAAAGTATCTAATGTATTATTCAGATAAAGGCCTCTGAACCTTAGACAGAAGGAAATCCATACCGCCTTACATTGCTTTATTAAGTCTATATTAAGGGCTCCATTACTTTAAAGAAACTGTTTAAGTAACATTAAGGCTATGACCCAAACTGACAAAAGTAGGGAAATACAGATAGCTGAATTTCCATCTTTAAAATATGCTGCTGTGGAGAAGAAAAAGGAACAATGGAATACGAGACTTTGCTTCTCATCTTAGGCTGAGGGAAATATTTGGGACAAAAAAAAAAAAAAGTCTGAATCTTCACCTGGCATTCAACTGAATCCAAATAAAAACTGTTTAAAGTTTGGCTCTCTTCCCATTACCTCACACCATGGGTCATTTGCAGATGGAGCAGCAAGTTTTCAAGCTGCTATAGGAATGCAGACAATTCCTTCCTCCTTTGCAACGGCAACTGTTAGAATAAAAGCCCCAATTATTGCTACCAGAGCAATATGTAAAACATTGGTGCTCAAGGGTTTTCACGTGTTCTCTGCCCATGAGATATACTTTCTCTAGAGAGTAAAAAAATATATATCTACCTTATTTTTTCCTTTTATACAGGGAGAAGAGAGGAAAGAGGATATAAGGGGAGAATTAGATCACCAGCAACAAGATTGATGGGTTGAAAAACGGCCATCACCATATTGGGAAGGAAAAAAAAACATTAGAAAACTATTTCTTACCTGTAGCTCTTAGTTAAAACTAAGATTTAAAATTAACTTTCCTTTATACCATGACATTATGATATCAGATGAACTCTAACACAATTTTATCAAGTAATAAGTAAACTAGAAAAGTCTGTTGCCTAGAAGTTGCCTTTTAAGGTTGATATTTAGTGAAATTTTATTACTCAGGAGAATGGCATATATCTTTTCATCTCACCTGAAGGCCTGGAGTATATTTACATATATATCTCTGTTGTTGAAGGCACTGATAAAGTCCTAACTAGTATTCCTATTAGTGTTTTAGTATGTATATGAAACCTTTGCTAATAGAAGTATATGAGTGGCTTGTGGCTAGGAATTTCTTTAAATCTATCACCACCTAATTGTTGGGGTACGCCCCCGAAGTCCCGTCCCTTCCCGGGCCGACCCAGATACTGACAGCCTGGGGGGCAGGAGTCCAGGGTGTGAACACACCTCTGGGGTTGGTCCCACGGGTGACAATCACCTCTGCCCTGCCCCTTCTTCTGGCACTTTCCCTGCCCGTCAGGGCCGGGGGGTGGTACTGGGCGTGGCGACCCTCCCCTCTCCTCCCCCAGTTCCAGAAAGTTCTATGTTCTCTAAGTTATAATTGGTTCCACCTGTGTCTGTAGTCTTTGGTTCCACCCTTGAGTTGTAATGATTCGTTACTTATGTTCTGTTGCCGCCCCCTTGCTGTGTTCCCATTGGTTGTCTGTTCCCCTTAAAACCGCGTGTCCCGGGTGCCTCGGGGTCTCTCTTGTGGCTTCCCTCGACCCTCCTTCCCCGCACCCTTCCCGGTCCGGACCTCCCCAATAAACCCGGTTCCACAGTGAGACGGCTCTCTCGCTCCTTTGTTCTCCGCACCGACGATACAAGCTTGCAGGCAGACAGCCCCTGAGGACAAGCCTCCCCGCTGAGCTAGCCCGGGGAGAGACACCTCCCGGAGAGAAGAGCTCCGGAGTGCCCGCCCGGTTGCCCCGGAAACCTCCTCAGCCGCCGGCACACGCCATCCTGGGAGGGAAAGATACTTTTTATTTTATTTAAAAACTATACCTAATGATAGTTTGAATCATGAACTTTGGCTTTATCCATGTGGTTTCACTTCTGCATTGATGTAAAATACTTTGTACCTTCATCATAAAAACATGACATAGCATCTTTTGTTGCAAATCCAGAGACCAGTGAGGACAAATCCATAAACCCATAAGGACTGAACAGAAAAACTCCTCTTCATCAAATTCTTACCTCTGCAAGTGGGTCTTAGAAAAGCTGAATTAAAAATTTAGTATCATTAGGCACTGGTGTTTAATATGGGAATTAGTAGCAGTAACACCAAACTTGGAAACAAGACATAAAAACATTCCTCAGTTATCAAGATTCAATGGGTTTCTGAAACATAATTTTGGCCAAACCTATATTTAAACTGCAGATGGGAGTAAACTATGAAAGTAAGCAAGTTGCAGTGTTTATGTAAGACTAGATTCAGTGATCTAGAACCTCTTTTGGCTTTACCCATAATGACATTATAATAAAAGTATATGATATCCAAACTAGAGAAGCACTGATTTGTGTAATTGCCATGGAAAAAATAATGAAAATACAAGAGATCTATTTTTACAAGATATTCATTCATAAGGACAAATGGTTAAATGGATAACAGGATACATTTAAAAGATTCAGAAAGAGAAAACAGGCTCAAACAAAATAAAATTTGCCCATGATGAGGCAAGCAGCTATCTTGCAGTTCTCATAATTTCCATTGTGATGGAAATAATACACACTATATTATCTTTCCTAAGTTTGGTGCTTGTGTGCCTTGCACCAGAAAAGAAAATCCTAGAGAGCTACCTTGCACACACAGATCCTGTCTCCATAGCTTGTGAAACTATGAAGAAAACAATGTTTATTGTTGAAACAATATTTATTGCCTTGCCCTTGGGCCACTCTCCTTTCAGTTTCACATCTGCAAATCCCTGGGCTGAAAGCTGCTGGTGTGGTTCCTTCATGCCTCACCCCTTGTCAGGGTTATGGAGAGTGGTCCTGTCCCTTTGCTGCTTCAAAGGTACTGTTTTCTGGCAAGTGTCTGCATCCATTACTGACACAATCTTGTTCCCCCTAGAGAACCTCTTAACCTCCTGTTTTTTGAGAAAACCCATTGGCCCTAGTCTTGCTCAAATTCCCAAGGAATCTTATTTGGAGTCACATAGTCTCAGATATCTCTACTTCCCTGAAGTTGCTAATGACGGTAATGAGTGATACGGCTAATTCTTAAATTATATTCTATTACTCTCTCAGAAGATGGACTTTCCTTGCCACACAAAGCCAAGAAAACAATCAGAGCTGCAAAGAAAGCAAATGGCATGGAAAAGTCCCAGTGGGCTCTGAATAGAATAACATTACTCCCTGACAATGATCAGCTACCCTGAACAAGCGGAAAATCATGATTTCTGTAACAAGTCTCATATACTTATTTGCATCTTCTGTAATTTTTCAAGAAATAGAAAGTGTAGATGGAGTGTGAGGTCTTTCATAAAGGCTACTGCTCCTGAAAAGTCAGTGACATACCTGCTGCATCCCCTTACACCTCTTAACAATTCAAGGTGTGCCATTCTTAAAATGCAGTTGGAACACTCTCCAATATTTCACCAATTTACATCATTAAAAACAGTTTAATTTTTCAAGACCAGTAGAAATCACCCAAGAAGAAGAACGTTAGATGATGAGTGGTAAAATTTTAGCTCTCTGTTTGACATTGTTCATTGCCTTGCCTCAGTATTTTCTTTTCTAAAATGGGAAAAATAGCTTTCTACATATTCAAGCATAATTTTTAGTAAATGAAAAGTTAATAAATTAAATTGTTCTGCAAAAAATGACAAACAACAGCAATTCCAAGTACTTCTCCCCTTTCATTGCCTGCTCCTGAGAATATAGGGATTGATCCATTTCTTCCCCTCTTCTTGAAGAAATCTTGCTCCTTTATCATACCAATGCAGTTTTTTAATGAAAATATTCTCACTCTCTCTACCTGCATAGTTCATTTTATACCACAGAAGGCAAAACTTAATCTCAAGACTGGGACTTCTGTGCAAAACACAGACTGCTTGCTCGAGCTGGCAAGAGAACAGCTGGATCTCCATCCTGTTGATTGAGCAGGTGTAAAGACTTCATCCTGCAAGCTGCTGTTAACCTGTGGAAAGTTCAGGCCTGTATTAACATTTAAGCAGAAGGGTAGTCCTCTTGCAGGTTGCAGGACAATAGATACTCGCACATACACGCACAAACACATTGTCATAGATCTCTACGTATGAATGCATACACAAATAAATGGCTGACAGCTGGATACAAATGCAAAAATACATCGCAGGCTGGGACACTTTGAATTATTTCTAACATGTACAATGCAAACCAGCCATTTGAAATGTCACAAAGAAAATTTTCTCCCAGGATGCATTCTTGTATGCTAAAATCCAACTAATACTGGACTCCTTTTTGGAAAAATAAATGTTAAAAAGACTGGGTTTCAAATGGAAGTGCTGACAGGTCTTTGACTATCGCAGCTTGAATAGTATCACCACTGTATATTAACAACTGTAGTCATAAGATCTCAACATTTTTCCCCTCCCCATCTTTCCCTGGAGCTGCTCAAAAAGCTAAGCCCCTTTTCACAATCTTAATGACCAAAGGTTAAAAAAAAAAAAAA
>VZRL01005189.1:872671-932608 GCA_013397895.1 Origma solitaria | reverse complement strand
AGGGAAGGGAAGGGAAGGGAAGGGAAGGGAAGGGAAGGGAAGGGAAAGGTGGAGTTAGGGATACAGCAACAACCAATTAACATAGGAGGATTAGCATAACTAGGGAGAGACCACTCAATTAACCTCAGAGGGTATTTCACACCTCAGAGTTGTCCCACCAGTTTGCTGCTGCTGTGGGAACCTCTTGGTTTCTCCGAGATGGTTTCAGCTGCTGCAACAGTGGAGCTGCTTTTTATGTTAGGGAGCAACTGGAATGCATCGCTGCCTAGGAGGGGATCATGAACAAGTTTAGAGTTTATGAGTAAGAATTAACGGGCAGGCTAATGTGGGTGACACTGTTGCCGGAGTTTGCTACAGGTCAGGAAAATGGTCACCTGGTGAGGAAAAAGCAGTTGATGAGGCTGCCTACAGACAGCTCAAAGCAGCCTCATGACCAAGGGCCCTGGCTCTCTGGGGGAAATCAAACACTCTTGGAAACACAGCATGGCTCGGCACACACAGTCCAGGAGACTCCTGCAGACCACTGATGATAACTTTTTGATATCCACAGTGGAGCAGCCAATGAGGAGAGGTTTGCTGCTGGACCTTGGACTAACAAACAGTGAAGGACTGGCTAGAGTTGTGAATGTTTGGGGCAGTCTTGGCTGTGGTGACCATGAGATAATGGAGTTTAGGATCCTGCATGCAGGAAGCAAGGCACTGAGTAGGATTACAGCCCTGGACTTCAGGAGAGCTAACTTTGGCCTTTTAAAGGAATCCCAAGGATTAGGGCTCTAGATGGGAAGGGAGTTTAAGAGAGCTGGTTAATTTTCAAGCATCAACATCTGTACATCCCTGTGAGTTAGAAAAGCAAAGGGACAGAAGATTTTCAGGGATGAGCAAGGAACTTCTGGCAAAACTCAAATGGAAGGAGGAAGTCTACAGAATGTGGAAACAGGGGTAGGTCACTTGAGATGAATATAGGAACATTGTCAGCATATGCAGAGATGTGACAAGGAATGCTAAGGTCCCACTTGGAATTAAATCTGGCAAGGGATGTCAAGGACAGCAACAAAGGCTTCTAACTACATCAGTTCCAAAAGGAAGACTAGGGAAAATGTGATTCACTGCTGAATGAGATGGGTGCCCTAGCTGGAATGTGGAATGCTTTCTTCAGTCTTTACTACTAAATCTGGCCCTCAGGAATCCCAAATCCTGGAGATAATCTTCAGAATTTTTTCCTTCTGAATTTGTTTGCTTTTCTCTGTAGTGTTTAGGCAATTACCCAGATTTCCATGTCTCACCAAAAATAATTGCCTGTGGCAGAGTAAATTAATTTACCAATTGCCTTCCTAACAGTTGGCCTGAACAATTCGCACATTTTCCATTTTTCCAAGTATTCTTTTGTCTAGTCTTTATCAATGTATATTTGAAAATGTAATTTTCTCGTTTATATAAGCTCCATTTCTTATGCCTTCTGCTTAACAAAAATCTTTCAAAGAATAACTCAATATCAATAATTTTTAACAATTTCTAAAGTCATCTTCTCCCTAATTTTCTAAACTATGTATTTTTTTCCATTACTTTTTTTTCCTCAAAAAAAGAAAAATTAAATCCTTTTCATTTCCTTAACTACTCTGGAATACAAGAACAAACATAGATTAATTTTTATTGCCTCTATTTTCCTTCCCCAAAATTCATTTTTTTATTATGTGTTCCTCCTACATTTTGGATAATTCCTTTTTTCCAATTTTGTATTCTGGAAATAAAAATGTTTCATACTATTGTCTGATCCTATGGAAAATGATAGGTATGAACATTTCTTCTTCCTTGCATTCTAAATCTAATTATAAGTCTAAATATAAAATTAAATATTAATTATTATGTTCCTCAATTAAACTGTACTTTAAATGAGCTGCTCCAAAAAATGTCAGGGCATCCTAAGTTACAACAAGAAGTTACAACATAGAGTTATTGAATCATAGAATGTCACAGGGTTGGAATGATCATCTAGTCCCAAACACCCCCACCATGGGTAGGGACACCTTCCACTAGACCAGGTTGCTCAAGGCCTTATCCAACCTGGCTTTGAACAGTATCAGAGTTGGGGCATCCATGACCTCCATGGGAAACCTATTCCAGTGTCTCACCATCCTTAATAAAAAATTTCTTCCTAATATCTATCCTAAATTTCCCCTTTTTCAATTTGCACCCATTGTTCTTTCTCCTCTTATTGCAATTCCTAACCAAGAGTTCCTCTCTGGCTCCCCAGTAGGCTCCTTCAGAGACTGAAACATTGCTATGAGGTGTCCATGCAGCCTTCTCCTCCCTAGGCTGAATAGCCCCAACTTTCTCAGCCTGTCCTCATAGGGGAGATGCTCCATTCCTCTTAGCAACTTTATGGCCTTTCTCTGGACTTGCTTTAACAATTTCATGTCCTTCTGTTATTGGGGGTACCAGAACTGAATGCAGTACTCCAGGCAGAGTAGACTTATAGAAAGATTTAAGATTAATTCTCCTTTATTTAATTCATCTATTTTATTAGCAATTTGATTGCTAGCCTCATTCCCTCCAAGTATGTTCAAAGTCAAAGCTTTTCCCTCTCTCTCCATAATTCTGAGAAACCTGTACTTGATACATGTGCTCTTCCTCATTTCTTTCCCAAATAAAATATATTTCACAACAATGTTCTCCATTGTGCAATTCTAATTCGTTAATATTATACCTCTACTAACTTCAAATTTCTGGTGTCCTATTTGACTTTTAACTACAAATTTTAATGTATGGTAGTATATTCCCTTTACAGGAATCACACTTACATGCATCAATTATTTCTGTTAGTACTAATAGATAGCTAGATATTGACAATATTTAATTATCTATACTAATACCTGTAGATAAATTATATCACTTCTGTATCCCCAATTTTTTTTTGTGCTCCTTTTATACCTCTGATGATATTTAAAATAATTCTCCTCTTACTCATTACTTCCTATTTCATAAAAAGTTCATCCT
Source organism: Origma solitaria (assembly GCA_013397895.1). Classification (NCBI taxonomy): domain Eukaryota; kingdom Metazoa; phylum Chordata; class Aves; order Passeriformes; family Acanthizidae; genus Origma; species Origma solitaria. The sequence goes on along the minus strand of VZRL01005189.1, from coordinate 929,614 downwards.
CTGTCTTATTTTAAACTTACATGCCAGGCCATACATGAAATTGTAAAACAGGTTTACTGCAGAGCAGTGGATGCGCTATAGAAACTTAAGAATAGAGTGACTGCATGAAGAAGATTCATCTCAGAATGGCTGAAGATAAGAAAAGATATAAAGGCAGTTTATATTGCTTATTATGTCTGAAAGGGACCCGAGACCAAGAAGGTGAATCACACGCTAACAATAGGGAACTTACCAAGTCTTGCCTCAAAGTGGCAAACCACCTTATCACTAGAGAAGGAAACGATCCTAAAGAAAAAAAAATAATAAGAAAAAAATATGAGTAGAATAGCAAAGATAGATCTTGCTTTCAGTATCAGATGTGAAGTCTATGACAGTTTCTAAGATGCTGAATTCTCTTTAATAATCATTAAAAGGCAGACTAACATTGAGCAGGTGGTGAAGGTTATCTGTGTTACATTGACAATGTTTGGAGCAAAGGATCTCAAAAAATTCCCAGGTTACCATGAAATTCTAACAGCAACTTAGTTAAAATAAAATATAAAATAAAGAGCCCAACACTTACGTCTCTGGAAAAACTTGGCACTTAATTACAGTTGGTAGCTTCCTGCCTAAACTGCCTAAGTGAGAGAGAAGGCAAATGTTTACCATAAAGTGCTTAAAAGCTGGAGATTATTTTAAAAGCTATATTGTTAAAAAGCCAGAAGAGGGGTTTCAGTTATTGCTGGTCAAACAAATGAACAACCAATCAAAATGACAAACCAAACAGTAAAAAAAAAACAACAAAAAACTGGAACAGAAAGTTACATATTAGCCTTAGGAAGTTAACACTCAAGGTAAATAGCACAAACCTTTTATTTCAATAAAATATATAGACATTATTCATAGAATTGGTTCTGCTAAGATAAATCAATACTGAAATTCTGCACTTATAGAAAACATCAATCAGTGTAAAGATACACAGAATTTTCTTTTTAAAATGAAATATATAGTTGAAGGATCTAAGCATCAGAAAATGCAGAAATAATTTAAATAATTAAAAAGGAGTCTATCATAAGACATGCCATATTGGAAGGCAACTGACTGTCCATCAGATGTGTATATAGATATAAAATATCTCAGGATGCATGACATGTATATGGCTGTGATGTGTCCATCATAGTGTTCACATGATCTTAGCCAGCTTTACAAGGGATGTTAAGATGAGAAAGGATCATCAGTCTTCAATCCTGATTTCCTACATGATAAAGGGCTTAGTATTTTCAAAGTGCATACATAATTTAGAAACATATAGACTGTGGGGTTCTCGTTAGATGCCCGACTCCTACTGATTCCACATTTGATAAATGACATTGAGTATCTTAAATCTCCAAGGTCCAGATCCTCAAAGGCACTTTGGAAGCTAATTCCCCCTACAATCAAAGAAAATCAAATGCCTAAATGTCTTTGAGGACCTGGGCCTAACCCATTTTTGAAAAATTTGCCCTTTATGTCTCTCTTGATAAAGATAGGTGTAGTTAGATGAGGGGCCATTTTCATTTTCCTTTATAAGGACATGATAATGCAGGCACTTGTCTTTAAGCATTCATTCCGGAAGTGGATGACTTGGAATCAGCCCTCTCCTCAGTCTGAGGATATTCTCATTACAACTTCTGCCTCCCAAGAGGATGCCCTAAGCAGTACTCTCGGCTAAGCTATATTCCACACTATTGAGGAGAGACTGCATTATGTGCTGTTTTTTACACAGATGCCCTATCATGAAGAATAGAGAATTCAGGATTCACTGGGCCAGAGAGGGAAAAACAAGCAGAGACATGGCACACATTTGCAGAGAGACAACATGGATTCTGGTCCATGCCTGAGTTCATTCCTCATCTATGCTAGTGATGTATAATGGCAAATATGGCTGTGAATGTGGGAGCAGGACTCCTGCCTGCTCCCAGCTATCAGGGTAGTGCCTTAGCCATTGGGCTGCTTTATAAAAGAGAATTATCACCAGCACTAGCACTTGCATAGTCACAGGGCCTTTCTCCTATTTTCAAATGTGCAGATTCTGCTCTTTTTCTCAAAGTTTGAACACCTGGTTTCAAAAGGTGGTAACAGCCCGTGGATTCCAAACAGGAGATCTGAGCAAGGTTCCTAATCCTTGAGTACAGGCAAAAAATGTGGTTTTTTAAGAGGGTGTTTTTCATTGACATTTTCTACTGTCAGCTGTTACTAACTTCAGGTGTCTCTTTGCTAAATCAGTCAACTTTCTGATTCCCATTCTGAGGAAATGTACTGAGAGAGCCAAACTCCAATGGAGAACTCTGTGCTCCATTCTACAAGACAGTGTGTGGGCATGGCTGGTATTGCACCATAAATACACCTTGTCTCTCATGTAATGCATTTCCCTCTGTGATCAGGAGAAACAAGAAAAAAAGCAAACAACCTACACAATGTTCCTATTAATAAAAATCTAGATGGGAAACTCCTGCACTGTTATCCTTCTGCCAGAATAGCACTAACATACTCTGTTTAGAAAAATCAACAGTAGGCTTTAGGCAAGACATATAAGAGGGCCACAATAGGCCTGACCCTACAGTTATCCTATGATTTATAGTCTTCTTACAGCAATGTACTGTATTTGACACCAGCTAAGGGGTTAATCAGTTCTGAGCATTGGCTTGGTAATAGGGTCCTGCCCTCAGGGTCTATTCAATCAATCAGACTTGTCCATTGCCGTAATGCCTCAGTTCTGTGTGTAGGCAGATGAGTGTGCTGTCATTCAGCATCCTGGAGGTATATGGGCTTTGAGAAGATAAGTGGAAATTCCACCTACACCAGGGCTGTCAAGCTCACTCCACGGAGAGCACTGACTATAAGAAGTGAGGTGACCATGTTGAAAAAGGGGTCACTAAGTTCTCTGACAGCAGCCTGAAGCCTTGGACCTGCTGAGAATAGGAAGCTACAGCCATTTTGAAGAAGGGAAATGCTTGGCCTCATCCTCTTTAGAAGGAATTGTTCTTCAGGCCTTGTCGCAAAAGAAATTTTTTATCTTGAGCAATACAAAGGAAAATTGATATTAAGTTGAATACATTTCTTCCCAAAAATACAAAAAAAATCCTGAAGGCATAAGCTCAGGAGGAAAAGGAATCTGGAATACTTCTGTAGAGGACATGGGGGACTAAAGAATATATGCATATGTTTAAAGGGACATTATGTCAGAACCTGGAAGAAACTAACTTGGGTGTTTCTGTTGTTCTGCTGTACAATATGGCATTCCGCCTATAAAAGATATTTCTCAACCTCTCGGTTCAGTGCTTATGTGCAACATTTTAAACAGTTCCCAAAATAACTAGGGCTGGACCATCGAACACAACTAGACTGTGCTGCTTAGCTATGCTCCCCTCGTGTGCTGTTGTTGCAGAAACTGGTATGTGTCAAGCTCTCCAGACCTGCAGTCTACCTGGGTTTGCAGATGCCTTTTACTGTGAGCTTAGGGGGAATTTCAAGCAATATCAGGCACTTGCAGTGCTGGTGGTCCTTCCATCAGCTACCTCCTCGAGGTGACCTTTCAGAATAGCTAGTACGCATAAGATGAGTACCCCCAAAAGACACACAGTCTTATAAAACTTACTGCACTTACAATACAGCACATTCAGACAGTGTTTACGTTGTCTGAAACAGCTTGGCTACTGTGGGGCAGCAAGGTGTTTCAGATGCAGAAGTGAGGGTCAGAGCTTCTGCAAAGCATGGAGGGAGGGCACTACACTTAAAACTTTTGCTAATAATCATTCACAAGGATATCTGAAGCAAAATAATGGCTCCCTAAAGATGGTGTTCTTTATTTATCATAATTATAGTTCTGTATGAGATTACCCAGAAGTAGGTATCAGAGGAAAACTAAAGAAGCTTTCTGCAGTAATAGTACATATGTGTGAGGTCAAGAGTTTTTCAAAAGGATTCTGGAATACTCTCTGAGCAGGAGAGGAGTGGAAATGTGATCCTTCTCTCTGGGTGGTAAATAGGAGGTGTAGGAAATTGTGTGTGCACATGGGGGAAGGGAGGGATAAACGTTTCTGTTTAGACCTCAGCAGAGTTTTCAGCAGCCAGTATTTCAAAATATAAACGGGAACACATTTGACATAACGGCATATGCTCTTTCTTTTCATTGACAAAAGATGACATCATTTACTAGGGTCAAAGTAGGGATGATGACAGAAAAGCTAGTCTCAATACAGTCAGCAAGGGTTTTACCATTGGTTTCAATGGAGCTAGGTAGAAAATCCATTCTTACCAAAACTGGTAGTTAACAAAATGTACACATACATGAAATGTGCATATTTCAGAGATGGATCAATATAACTTTAAAAATGTATACCTACAGAAACTGCATTTAATTTTGTCCAGAATAAGCTTTAAACAATGTGATTATTACTTACTATATAAAATATTTCTGCATATGAAGGATTAGGCAGAATGCATTTCTTACCTCTCTTTTTTTTATTTGCTTCGATATAGCACTTTTTTCTTTTCTTTCTTGAACAAGATATTTGAATCAATAGCCTTAATTTATATATGTGGAAATAGAGCTTTGGGTGTCCATGCAGACATGATCATTTTTTGTGTTTGGCCTCACCACTTGGCCTCACCTCTAAGAAAGAAAAATAAATTGTAATATGAAGAGGATAAAAATTTACCTGTGTCTTCCTGCTATAAGTCATTTCTGCTGAAAATCCCAAATTACATTTAAAAGAGTGTTAACATGTATTTGTTTGGATTGGAAGTATTTGTGGGTTTGTTTTGTTTTGTTGGCACTGCTGTGCCACGGAAATGATTGAAAGCATCACCATGAGGACAGTATCAGCCATTAATTACCTATGATATGACATTCAGCAAACCCCAGGAGAGTCTTAATTTTTGCTAAGCACCTAATTTTGAAAACAGTTACACAGCACAGTTCATTACATAAAACAGGTCAGGACACAAATTTTACCTCTGCTACAGCAATGTGGAAATGCTCTATCTTGTCCTCTCTGAGTGTCTGTTTATTCTCACCCATGCACCTGCATACACTTCGTCTTGGGTTTGTAGACTGATCATCTTCAAGCACATCTATAACATGTAGGATAAAACACCTCCAAAGGATGTATGGCCATAGTTCCTTCCTTCCTTTCTTTCTTTCTTTCTTTCTTTCTGTCTTTCTGTCTTTCTTTCTCTCTTTCTCTCTTTCTCTCTTTCTCTCTCTCTCTCTTTCTCTCTCTCTCTCTTTCTCTCTCTTTCTTTCTTTCTTTCTCTTTCTTTCTCCCTCCCTTCCTTCCTTCCTTCCTGACAAAATATTTTTATATTATCTATAAATGTTTCAATGTTTTTGGTTTTTTTCAAATGGTATTCACTCTATTTACCACTGGAGGACAGGTGAGGTCAGCAAAACAACCATAACCAGCAAAAACTTACTGGGGACAACAAAGTCACATTAGGTAAGAAGGACACATTTGGAAATATTTCAATTGTTTTAATATTTTCAAGGCTGGTAGTGTTAAATGTGACTTCCGAAATTCTGAGGTCATTTCAATGGTTACTTTCTAATAGAAGAGGTAAGAGAAAAATAGCAATATACCAATGTAGTTTCTTCCAGTTCCAGCTCAAGATAATTCACTCTTAGTTGAGAGACAGGAGTAACAATGGTTTTTGTGAATCAAATGGCTATTATTATTACTAGCATTGAAATATTTAAATAATTGTGTATAAGAATAAATGAGCTGGGGAAAAAAATCACTAAATGAAAAAAGCACAAGTGCTGGACAATGACATTAAGGTTTTTTTTAATGTTCAGAAAGAATCTGCAATATACATGACCAAACAGATATGTAATGAAGGTAGCATTTTTAACAGGGTGCTTTTGACATCTCTTTCTTTGACATCACTATTGTAATCAGCCACCAATGCTGCCATTTCAGCAGACAGTACAAAATTACCAGTCAAGAGAGAACAAAAGGAGGCAGTTGATCTTTTTATAATGCTTTTAAATGTTACAATTCACAAATGAATGCTGATGCAGTGCATCATGTAGTACTGCATAGTGCTGTGAAGCTTCATTAACAAATAAAATATTTTTCAGCTAACTGCTCTTGAAGGTAGAATCATGTATAAACTGGCCATGGTCTGACTATGACAAGTTCTGGAGAAAAACATCTTCTCTACCTAAATCCGTTTGCTTTTGGTTTGGTTTCCACTGTAAATAAATATTTTAAATTTAAAACTGCAATATGTTTTTTCTGTCATGAAACCTTTCTGTGCAAAAAGTTTCTAACAGCTTCTTCTTCACCATGCATCTGGATATGAGAATATTGTGCATATGGCGTTTCATTTTAATAAAAAAATATGTATCACCACAAAAAAATGATTCTGTAACCAAAGCACTATACAAGTACCTAATATTTTGTATCTAAATGTAAATTTTTCAAGATTTTGCTGCTTTAGGTGGGTAGACAGTGAAGCAAATAGGAAACAGAAAATATGAACGACCCAAGAGTTTCAAAAACAAACAACAATTTTGAATACTTGATATTTTGTTCATTCAAATTGCTATGATATAGAGGGAACTGAATTTCAGAAAGTACTGAAAGCTGTCTGTTGTATACAGAGTATTTTAATTGCAGCATATTTCAGTAGCATGTGCTATGATCCATACAGAAACCATTTCAACAGTTAAGGCATTGTAAATATGCTGCTGTCATGGCCTTATTGGTCAGAGTCATCACTGATGTCCTGACTCACCACAGTAGTATAAAAACCTGCTAAGTGAAACTGGCCAGCAATTTTTCGAGTGTATTCTGGCCCCCAGTCAAAGTGAGAGGCAAAATCCAAAAGGTCTGTGTCAACTTGACCTTGCAAACATTCTTAAATCAAAATCTAGAGATCAGTTTAGTCCTAAATGACACATATCAGTCAGACTTCTGAGAGTTTCTCAAATGCCAGTAAGGCCTTAAGCCCTTCTTCCCCTTGCTGCAACATCTTGTGCTTCAGAAAAAGGCGGAAAATGTAAACCGCACAAACCATAATGAATGTCAGAAAGGTGGGGAAAAAGCCTTTCTGCCCATTGCTAGTAGCCCTGAAATATATGTTGTAAAAATGGCATTAAATCCTCCTTCCATTCCTCTTTAAACAACAACTAATTTAACACTCACAGATTTCTGAAAGGGAATGTTAGGGAGCATGCCACATTGCTCACTCTTTACAGGCTGGAGTCCAGATCCTGAGGCTGGAGTGTGTTAGGTCTCTCCTTTGGGTCAGAGGGCCCCTGAATTGAGCTCCTTGCCAGTGAAATGCCCAGCACCGAGCAGCTGACAGGATATTGATACCTGATTTGATATCAGCTGAAGGAACCTTCAAGGCCTGCTGGTGATGTTGGATATATCTCACTGATTACAGTGGCAGCTTAGACACCCAGTGCACATACAGACACTTGTGTGAAGATACTTAAATGTAGGGTTCTTAACTTGAGTTTACTTTCATTTCTAGCTGGAAAGCTAGAAAGTGGGACTAAAGAAGTTGTGCCATTTTTTCCCCAAGAAAATGCACTGTTGATGGCAGACGTATTTTCATAATGCATAAGTGACTTAAAGTCACTGAGCTAGGAATGCAAATTAAGACACTGCAAATAAGACTGACCAAGTGAACATGAGTGCCACATAAGCAGTATCCACGTGAATATCTCCCAAAAACACAGCAGAGAAACTGCTCTCTTTCCTTACCAAAAGGTTATGCCAGTCTTTAGCTACAAGGCATATAAGCTGTATTTCTTGTATAATTTGTCTCTCAGATATATAGTATATACTATCTTACATTTTCATAATGGCCTGTGTTCTAATAATGCCTTTTAAGGGCCTGGAAATAGTGACTGAAGCAATACTCCGATAAGGAGGATAAGAAAGTGATTGCATTGGCCATAAACAGCAGGACACAAATCCTGCATCCTGGTATGGACTGCTATAGCATGTCTGCTCCGTGTAGAGCTTTTCCTTAGGAACATATTAAATGTCGCACTTTTTTCTTGGATTTGCAGTTTTCACAGACTGGAACTGACCAATGAAGCTGACAAACACTATATCCAATGAGGACATGGTCCTGCTGCCAAAAAACCAGGTCAAAGCATACATATAAGAAAATGGTTTGCTAGATCTTTTTACTGTTTTAAGATTTACTTATGAATTTTGTTGGATTGAGTCTTCACTAAACTTACAACATCAAGTAGAAAAATAAAGCTGCTCACAGCTACTCGAGAAGCTGAACAAGCACAAGTGGAAAAGGCCAAAACTTAAACATCAGCATTTAGGAAGCCAACCACTATTACCTTTAACACTGCTGAAAAATTCATTCCAGGCTTGTATCTGGACTCTTACTCATACAAGAAAAATTATTACATTTAGTTTTCTTAATATTGTGGTCTTTGTGTAAACGAAATGCGATGTTGAAATGTCACCTATTTGGAAAAAAATTACTTTGTGTATGTTAGACAAGCATATTGACAGAATGATATTTCCTGCCTGAAATCAAAAAGGGATCTGTGTTCCCATGGGAATTTATAATGCAACTGGAAGAAAATAAATAGCCAATTGTTAGTTAGGGGGTGTGTGGGTGAACTTTTCAATAAGGTTTTTCTTATTTTATTATTTTTAGGTCAACTATTTTCAATGATAAAATCTCATTTAAGGAGTTGATTGGAAAGAAGAAGTCATTAGTCTGTGTATGAGGTTATTTCTAGCTTTTTGCATGATTTCTTTTTTTTTCTCTTTCTTTGCTCTTTCCAGAATTTCTAACACAATTGAATTTTTGTTTGTTTGAGAGCTGGAATAGTATTAAGAAAGCTGAAAATTTTGGCTGCTTATCATGAAGTAATCCCTGTTTTCCTGCAAGGATTGGATAGTTTCCTCTGAAATCCAGACAATATTTCCTACCTCTGACTATTACCTAGGCTAGCTGTGTTTCACTTACAAAGGTAATTCAGTTTTCTACTAAATATTCTTATAAAATACATGACGTGTACAAAGCTCTAGAGCCCTCTAGTGCCGGTCGTTCTGCTTCCTGTGTGACTCCTCAGGAGTGATTCCATTGATGGTAATGGAGAGGTTAATTCAGCCTGCCCATGCACAGCTGTGTGCTGCTGCTGCCATCTAAGCTGTTACCACAGCAAGAAAAGCCAGTGTGAACCTGAAAAGGACATGGTAAGGCTGCAGCTGCTGGAGCTTTGGGATGCTGTGATGGCCCACTAACTAGTTCTAGAAACAATTCCATAGTTGCCTGGACGGCAGCACACTACCTTTTGGAACTGTGCTGGCTGGGGAAGAACAAAACAGCTTCTGTAAATTTTACATTGTTTTATATGTGTAGAGGTTATTGGCATAGGGCTTTTCAAGGTTGTTTGCTCAGGAGTTTGAATGAGTTTAAAATACAAAAACATTTAATTTAAAATACAGCAACATTTGAAACAAAAATTTGGAAGGATGTGCTCAGTGAAATCTGGAAAAAAAAGAAGGAAAAAAAAGAAAGCAGGAGGTTTGGATGAGAATGTTAGGTGTACTGCAAGAAGCATGTCCTGGTGAGCAAGAATAAAACCTGTATTCTGGAATATCGTATTGACCACAGCAGTAGTAGGTCCTAGTTACCTGCAGATTGCATTGTTCCATTTGAAGCAAAAAAAATCCCTTTTGAAACACTGCACATCTAGGAACCAATGCATAAGAAAGGTGGAAAACCACCACCATTTTTGGTCCACCAATTCCTGGCCAGACCCCAGACTCACAAAGAAAACTGAAGAGTTGATTCATCTCTCCAAGCCCTTAAAATGTTCCCAAGGAGCTGTTAGATAACACTGGACAATGGAAAAGCAAACCACTTCCCTGGTCAGAAGCTCTCCTCCAACACATTGCCCATGCTCATGGCAACAAGACAGAAGAAGATTTCACTAGAAGTATCGATCTTGCATTATTTATGTTCACATATGTACACACATACTACAGCAGTATTTTTCAATGTACAGTTAAACAAGACCATGTGTTATGCTTTGACAATAGGAAATCACACATTTTGTATGCATATTTACAATATTCATATTCTTACCTAGAAAATAATGGCTTCTATTTGCTATTAATTTTTAAGGATTTAAAGGGTTTTTAAGGGTTTAATTTTTAAGGGTTTAAAGGAATTCATTTATAAGGAAGCTCAAAAAGCAAAGTTGTGGTTAGGGTATATGCATTACTAAAGCTACCTTCTTGGTGTAAGTCTTTGTTTTCACACTGTATCCATGTATGTACTTATAACTTGGAGAAATTCCATATATTTGGACCTATTTGACTTGTCAGATTCAAGTATCTTTTAGAGGACTAGGAACACAAGATATCAGCATTTGTGATTACAAGGTGAGGGGAATCATTCTCAGAGGAATCATCAGCAATACTTACAGCAGCCGTGCCCATCTTTTTGGAAGTGGAGGGGAGGCAGACAGACTTTTATGGAAACACTCAAGATCCTTCATACACCAAAACCCCTCTTTCCTATATTATGTCACTCAAACAAAAAGAAAGAGCTTGGTTTCATTTCGTTATGTGACCACAACACATTTTGGAGGTAGGGAAGGTCCCACATCATCTCTTGTTCATGTATTGCTTCTGACACAGAATGGAACACCTGCATTTTGAAAATGTCTGAATGTATATGGGAAGAGGGGGAGAGATGTGCTGAATTGCTCTCATGACTTATAGCCAACCATCATAAAACAGGGTGTTCTTGGTACAGGATGTCCATAATCCAACTGTTGCAAACACAGGAAGAACATTAAAGAGGAGACAAAGTAGGGTCTTATCATTAAGCCATTGAATGGTGTTTTGAAGACTTGATTTTAAACCTCGAAATGCACTGAAAAAAGCAGATTGACTTACAAGCACATAACACGAAACAGTAAGATAAAATCAAGGAAGAATCAGGGCAAAGGAGAACAAAAAGAAAAATCTATCCTGGAATAAACTAGAAATTATTTAAGAAAGAAACTGGGAAAAATAGAAGACAGAACACAAGATGGGTATGAATAACCTGGACAGTGGTGACTATAGCCTGGGAAACTGTTTGCTATCAGCCTGTACCACAGATCCCCACATGAAGAAGGTGCAAATAGTGAGCAGGAAATTAAAGACTTGGAGCTTTGCATTGAGCCAAATAATGAAAATACTTCTCTATCACTCTGGAAACATAATTTTAGAGTATTTTTCACCATGGTAATCACTCAACAAAAGGCTTTTGACATAGTAATGTTCAGTGCTGCAATGCTTAAAAGTCATGCATTCAGCATATTCCAAAAAAAAGGAATTCATAAAGCTGAGTCAGAGATCTAGCTTTGTCCTACATTGTCTGGAGGAAAAATTGAGTCTGTAGACTGGGATTCAAGGCAGAGAGTATGTGGAACATGAAGATTCATGATCTCATTCTCTCAGAGAGTTTCAGTATGCCTAAAATGTCTTGCCTGCATTTTAACACCTGTTTCATGGTCACTGTTCAGATTTCCAAGTTCCGAGGACCCAACATAATTTCCTGCTTTTAGACACCAGTTTGCTCCCAGGGTAGTTTAAGTGTTTGGCCTTTGACAAAAACAAGAAAAAAGAGACCATGCAGGACTTGATCCCATATGACCCTTTCTGGCCAAACGCCCAAACAACTAGTTACAGGGCAAGGCTCCTACTATCGGGTCCGATCGCCTTTCTCTTTCTGGCTGTAATGTATCTCAGTGATAATAGGAAGAGAAGCTAAGTCATGGTCAAATCACTCCAGGGACTGTCGGTACAGATGCCCTCCTAGAACACAAAAGCTGGATGTGAAAATCCTCTTACAGTGAGGAGCTAGATCAAAGAGGTCCTTTGGCAAACAGCTGAATTATTAGAATCTCATGCAAATGCAGCCAGAAGCTTCAACTTTCTCTTGCACCCATGCAGTCAGATATGATCTCAGGGATCTCTAATTAGCTGTTCATCTCCAGGATCTGACATACGCTGCTGTCTAACAACATGTATATCTAGGATGTCTCACACACTCCAGGACATAAGAATAAGATTTTCCTAAACTTTCAATTCTGGCTAAAAAGTGTCAGGATTGTGTGTTTAAGTGGACCTTGACAGTCTGACTGTACGTCTAGTAAAAATATATGTGAACATGTCTATAAGTGCTTTATTCTACCTACTCTGTGGATAACAGAACGTTGCATAGGCAGCCTGAACTGCATTTTTAGCTTTTGACTACTTGTCTCTTCTACTGCAAAAGAAGAATATAATGTGATGCTTCTGGGCAGTAGGCTAGAGAGATGAAAAAGTAACAGCATTAATATCAAAGGGATATAAGAATAATTTAAAACAGTACCTGTGCAATGAGAATTAATAAAATTAAATAAAGAAATAGAAAATTCAAGTGAAAAAAGCACCCTGAGCTTTAGAACTATTGGACTGCTGACTAATTTCCCATGGGAAGTAATAGGTGGGTTTTTTGCATCTTTATACAAAGTCCAGTCAAATGCAAATGTTCTATATAAAATGTTCTGAGATTAAAGAAGAAAATGTACTACTTTTCCACATTTGCATCAACTTTCTGATTCAATGTTTTGAGTAATAACTCAACTCACTTAACTTATTTATAGTGACATAAATCTGTAGGAAATGTATTGACCTAAGAAAATTCAGAACCCTATTTTGCAAGGTGCTGAGACCCTCATTCCCAGCTCTAAGTTCGTACACACAGATTGGAAAAATATAGAAGGTTTTCTGTTCTTCGCTGCACTTAGCATTACAGTTCAAAGGTGATTCCGTGCACAATTGTGTAATACTAAAATTGATTTCTTGGCTCAGTGAAAGCAAAAATTACGTGGAAATGCTACAAATTAAACCCAAGTCAAGACCATTTCTCTATTTCAGACACAAGTTAATTAGCAGATACCATGTTCTTTACAGTTCTCTGCAAATAAGAAAAAGTTACTAGGTAAATAACTTCAGAAATAGAACAGAATTAGTGACATTCAGGGCTATACATAAGGAGTTTGAGAAAGTTCCAGAATTTTCCAAAGAAAATTGTAGAACTTTCCACCAAATATCAACTTCTTTCACTTTAGTTTTTCCAAGGAAAATATTGATCAGCAACCATTCCTGTTGAGGTTAAATGTTTATCAATATTGTGTATCTCATGAGAGTCAAATCTCAGCTGAAAAGTCTATTTTCTGTGCATCCATGGGTTATTTGAGTTCAAGCATTTTTCCATTAAAGGAATATTTTCGTGTTCAGGAAAACAAAGGAATTGTTAATTCTTCTCCATTTTTAATTTATTCAAAAGAAGTGTTGTGTGTGGTAGTCAAAACCTGGGAGTAGAAATACAAAAGCCTCTGTTGGACTTCTTTCTTGAGACAGTAGACATTAGAAATCCTCACTAATGTATATAAAGTCTCAAGTCTCAACTCTCTAACAACAGTGTGTTGATAGAGCACACTGTTATATAGGGTCCATTTTGTCATTTACCTGGATCTACTGTTTGTGAAGAATAGCAAAATTCACGTAAAAATCTAACTATTTAGATTCTGTGGATTCTGGAGTTGAAGTAAAAATGGTAAGACTTATAAAAGGAAAGATTTGGTTTGGAATGAGATGGTTTCCAATCTGAGTGCATTTACTCAGTTGACAGTCAAATAATGACCCAAGACAGCTTGTGGTAAGCTAGAAGACCTCTGAGAGTTTTCAGCCACATATTGAAATTGTATATTACATATCTGAAACACTTTTAATTAGAACAAGTATTTGTGGGAAAGAGTAGGTTAAATTCTTCTCATGTACATATAGTCATGCTTAAAGTAGCTAAAATCATTTAAATCTGACTCAAAACATTAAAGGTACCAAGTTTTTGAGCACAGTGCCTGTGCTATACACCTAATATTTTGCAATACAATTACTGAAGATACAAAAAATAGAACTCATCTTTCCAGTCTGTTGATGTATTTGGGTTTTAAGCAAGCTCTTAAAAGTCAGAATACTGGCAGAAGATTTAGCTTCCCTACATAATGTATATATTGGACACAATTTTGTTGTCATTTCATTCAAGTGTACACAACTGCATGCAACAGTGTTTCACATACATATTTGACAAAAGAAGTTGGGACTTATATCAACAAGACATGTAAATCATTTGAAAGTCCCTTAACTTTTCTTATTTTACCCTCTATTTTATATTGAAAAGCAATGAGGGACTGGCTGGCACCATCTCAAAGTACATTGTGGTTTGTTTCCTCATTATGGAAATTTGTGGTTAACTTTGCATTTTGTTTTTTCTTTTCAACATTGTTTCATTGTTCTCTCCCCTTATGCTTAGAAGTATCTTGTTCAAAAAAGAAAAGATACTATTTCCCTGTAGAAATAAACCCAAGCCCACTCATGAAGAGAACTATTCATAATATAGGGTTAGAATTAATCTAAAAAATGCCCATCCGTGTTACAGAAAAGATCTCTGATTCATGAAATTGTACTGAATGCCAGTTCAGCTTTCTGAAAGAACTAATGTTTTACTGCTACAAAGTTTAGACAAACATTTGCTCCCTCTAAGCATTAGTCCAGTTCCTTAGAGGGGTAGTCATACCATGGCAGCTAATTTAGATAGTTACTTCCGTTTATCATTTTCCAAAGATGGCCAATCTAGCCAATGGGAAGAAACAGAGCCCATCAAGGGCTAAAGTCAAATAACTCTAGGGCTGTGTATCTTTCTCTTCTCCTCGTTTGAGGAGTAGCTAATGACACTACTAGGGAAGCTTGGAAACTAAAGAGAAGAATCACACAGTTTTACTACAATAATATTATTCATTCAAGCTCCTCTGCCTCTTGTCCAAATAAGTGTTTCTTTCATTCCTCTTTTGCCATCATATCAGAAGGAAACTCAGAAAGATTCATGGAGGGCAAGTGCTGTGTCATAAAGTGAAAGGAAACAGATGGTCACCCATGACCTGAACAGTAACATTGCAAATAAGCAGCCAGGGCTGAACATCTGCACTCTGCTTTCTGTAAGCAATAGGAGAGACAGGGTTCTTTGCTCAGCTTCATCTGACAGTTTTTCATAGGTATTACTTTATATTTTATTCATTTGTAGACTAAGATATTTATTTATAGACTGAAAGGTAAATTTCAGCTTTAACCTTTGTGTGGGTGTGTGTGCACTTTTTTTTGAGACTGTGTATAAATACGCATGAAAATCCTCATGTAAACCATGAACTGAACCAGAATTTCAGTTAAAAATGAGAAGTTCACAATGCAAACCAAAGTGTCTTATGCTTGGTCAGTGGCATATCCCAGAGCAACTCTTAGCAGTACTGTTCTTCCATGAAGATAAGAGGTCTGCCAATATCATCAGAATCTTCATTATACACCATTCCATTACTAATTCAGAATTTCTGTGAGTCCTTTGCTTTATATCTAGCAAAGGACTCACAGAAAGAAGAATATGCTCTTCCTCAAAATATTAAGTTCTGCTGATTGACATATAAATTAATTTACTTGAAAGTAACAAATAGCCTTAAACATCACAAATATATATCATAACAGTGATTCATCTCTTAACAATGCCTCTTTTCAAAGAACAAGCAGTTTGGTTCTTTTGTTTGGGTTTTTTGTTGGGTGGGTTTGGGTTTTTTTTTTGGTAAACAAAAAACGAAAAAAATACACTAAGAATGAAGATAAGTAACTAACTTGGAACAGAACCTGTCAAAATATTAATCAGTAATTGCTTCTAATTCATTGGTCTGATTTTCAATGCATTCTTTTGTACTCTGTAGTGTAACTGTACTCTAGTTATCAATGGTTCATTGTCAAAAGACACCATATATATGAGTATCCATGGGAGTCTGCTCCAGATCTGGCATCCACTGACCTGGATGAGAGAATAAAGAGGATACTTATTTAATTCAGATAACAAGATAGGGAGGACAGCCAGGAATTAAAACTCACCTTGAGAAATTGGAAGTGAAGATCTGGCCTGAAAACCAGTCAATAATAATAGTGTCAGAAAGAATCAACTTCACAAGGGTCCCTGATGCTAGAACAGCACCTAATCAGAAGCTCTATGGAAAAATAATACAGACTTTAAGGCTACCATAAGAATATTAAAAGGCCTAGCACTACAGGATCATGTACAAAGCAGTTGTCTTGTACTTCATGTAAACTCCAAACAGATATTATGTGTCCATATAGTCATTATGTATACTGGCTGTTCGTCTATGCTTAAAATAAATTAAAAAATAAGCACTGGGGCCTTGACTGTGGGTAACACATTCAGCAAGTGTCAACAGCATCATCATGCTGCAAAAAATTATAAGCACCATACTGGTAAATCTCCGCTGGTTTCCCTGAACTTGAAGGAAGGTGTAGACCAATTATGAGAAGAATCATCAAGTGTTTAGAAACAATACCTTGGAGGAAAGAATAGATACATTTAGTCGCTTCCACTGAAGAAGAGAAAGTAAAAGCGAGAGCATGATAACGTGGTCCCAAAAACATCAAAGATCAGAATAATCTGTTTTCTCAGCTTATGGTGGATTGCATTCAAAGGGTAGGAAAGAAGATTTGGGTTAGGTAAAAAGATAAAAACCCCGTATGATAGCACAATAAAATGAGACATTGCAAGAGATGGGCTGAGGAAGCTGTGGAATCGTCATAATTGGAGGTCTTTAATACTGCATAAACAAGGAACCACTAGGAACAATGTCAGTAAAATTGATTATGTGTTTGAGTTATTGATGAGGCAATCTGACAAAGTAGCTTAAAGGACTACAGTTCAGTGAAACAATCTTTGATTCCCCCCATTCTACCTAGGAAACATATTTTAATAGCTGATTGAGACTGTATCTAAAACCAAATTGTTCAAGATACATATTTTTGATCCACAAAAATAATTAAGACCTTCTCAATAATCCTTGTGGCTTTGTAGACCCAGCCAGGCTGTTGAATTCCAGCACAACAGTAACTGTAGAGCTAAAATGGACATGTAAACAGCAGAGCAGTCACGTGCATCTTCCATTTTTCTGGCCATGCAGTGATATTCTCAAAAAACCTAAATTAACTAGGTGGGTAGTTCTCATTTGCAGCCGTAACTCAGATATTGCTGTCAGTGAGCACACATAGTATTTTAAGTACTGATTGTCCAGTTATTTAAGTGAGGCCCAAGTCATTAAAACTAAGCTTTCTAAACCTGGTTGAACCTGAGCTCCAGACAAACCCACTTCTCTACCCTGTCTGCTCTTGCTATTATGATCAGAAGAGAAAGTCTTTAAGTGAACAAAACCATATTTTAAAATACTGAGGCAAGGATTAAGTACGAAAACACTTTAACCATAAAGATATCACAGCAACAACAGATCATAGAGAATTAAACTGAAATCATGTCAGCTGCAGTGTGATTTTATTCTGGTACGCTATCAGAAAATATGGAGTTTTGCTTGAAGTGGTTAATAATGCTGGACAGCACCTTCAAGAACCTCACTGGGAAATTTGGAAACTCTGCCCCAGGAAGCAACAAATCCCAGATAACAGCATTTCTGAAGTAGATGTTCAGGGAGATCTCAGGCATCTGATGTGAACCACCAGTCTCCAGTCACCTGGAACTTGCACTCGTCACCATGACAAATGCTACAAGTTCCTGAACCATAATCCTTCCAGTTAACTCTCTGTATATTCTTGATCAGAATGTAAACGTATTTTAGTTTGACCTAGATATTTCTATACTACATTAGAACAAAGCTACTACACTTGAATAAAAATAAATTATTTTTAATGAAGTATATAAATGAATAGGGAAGGCTAAAGTGCTTGTATATTTTTGTGCAAAAGGCCAATATAATATGTTAGAGAGACGTGCCAAATTTTACATGATCAGTTCCATCATATTCATGAATTTGGAATTTGTCTTTTTTAATGCACAAACATCAGAAAGAGTAGAATATGGGAAGATTCACAAATGTGATTTATCTTACAAACAAACTGCAATCACACCAGACTGAACAACGTTAGCCTTGGAAGGAAGAAGAAATGGATGACAGCAGGGGAGGATTCATCTGATCAAATGTAGACTCCTACAGTGCAAATCTGATCTAGCCAGCTGGATTACCCTTCTTGCTAGTGGAGAAAAACAAGTACACATAGGGTGTTATTCCTCACATCTTATTTAGGATAGGTCAGATTAATTATGCCCCGCAGTGCCTTTGTCTTTCTAAAGACTGTAAATGGAGCCTACGAAAAGTGGTTCGAATATAGACAGCTAGATTGCAGACTTGTAAAGTGATATGAGATGAATTCCACTCTTAACAACCATTTGGAAGTTATGCAGAAAAGAGGAGCTAAAAAAAAACCAACCTAGTTAAGCAAGAAGCCCATCTTTTTTCCTGTCAAGTTTTCTGAGGAAATGTTTGTCAGAAACATAAACTTGAAAAAAGGTAAAATATTCTTCCTGGTAAGATTATTAAAAATAAAATTTGCAAAAAGAACTATTTCAATTTAGTTTTTATTCCTCTTCAGTTTTAAGCATTTATTAAGTTGTGTTTTCCTCTCTTTCTCTGAGTGGTTCCAATGGAGATAAAAAACCCGAAGATTTGGTACTAATGAGAGGCTAAAAGTACAGCTTTAGACTCAACTCCATCATGGTGTGTCTTTGTTGACTTCAGTAGAATTCTGCAAAATGAATTTGACCTTGGATGTTTTCAATCAGTGTGTTCCAAATGAGAAAAAATTGTTGTTAGTAAAGACCAAAGAGGAAAATAAATCAAAGACACAAAGGGCAGCCAGTCGTCCAATTCTCTCTGATGCTCAGTGGGAATTGGGTGCTTAACAGCCCTTAGTATCCTTGAAAATCTCCTCTTGGGATTTGAAAATGAAAGGAGAAATGGGTGACCTTGTTTACCTACCAAAAATTGCTTGGTGAGAAGTTAGGTCTTTCTGTTGTTTTGGGGAGGGGGGAAATGAAAGAGCAGCAGAAACACTGAATAATTTTTTATAAATAAATTTTTACCATAGTGGATCACTCCAGTAAGAAACTGGGGGGAAGGGATGTCATTTGTTTGTTTCAGTTTCCAAAATGTGTGCTTGAATCAGTTTGCTTTCCTTCGTGAAAGGGAAAGGTAATAAAAAAATCCATGTCTAGATCGAAATAGTTCGTGTTCAGAAGGGAACATGTAAGGTTCCTGCAAGAATAACAGTCAAAGCTCTTAAAAATGCAAGCATGGGAAGCACATACTTTTGCAAGATTATATAGGTGTTAATTAACTCAAAGAGGTGATCAGTCTAGAGAGCTGTCTCTCTCCTTTCTCATACATGCATTAGATTCCCTGTCTCTTTTTGTCAACCAAACTGAAATTAAAACAACAAGTGCATATTATTTTCCTTCACACATGGTGTGGGAGTCAGGAGAGAAGAGTCATTAATATATATGGACAAAAGTTTAAGATTAAAACATGAATCTCATTCCAGTTGTGACGATAAGTGGGGGTTGAAATGAATTCAGGTCTCTGGACCACTTTGCCTTAACCCAACCATCCATACAGAAAATTACCTGGAATGATTAGACTGCAGAATTGTACCCATGGGCCCCTTACCCATTAAGCAGGGGGTGCTAGAAACTCTGTCACTGCTTCAACAGAAATGAAAAGGGCAGCTAACATTATACAGGATGTTTCTGTTCTGCAGCAAGTGCCAGGAAGGCAGCAGCTTCTAATCCCTGCTAGGGAGTTCCCCTGTCCTTCCTCTTTTCTACATGCATTTGATTGAAAGCTTTTTACTCATTCCTTGCACAAAAAGGAAGGTAAACACAGCTGTAGGATTTTAATGGCCTGAAGATAAGTGCACATATTTTTGTTGTTTTGGTATTGCAGGCTGTTGACTGAATTTCAAAGAAAGCAGTAACAACAGAACAGTGAGGGATTGTACTGACTCAGGAGATGCATTAATATTCAGACCATTCTACCAAATATGCTTGGGAATATTGTCAAGTATAATAAATTCACCACAAACTCCTGAACTGCTATACATTGCAGGCTACTACAGGCAGCTGGTGAAATCTAGGGTAACTGACCAAAAGCATGAATACATGCTTTATAAATGATTCAGGCCTCAAGCTCCCTTTGACTAAGTGAGAATATGCAGCCAGGTATAAAATGAATAGAGGGGAAATGGCCTTTGTTAAAACAATACAAATGAACACAAGCATGACATGGTTATAGCATGTGACTGTACTCAGAGCGTGCTGTACATATCTGATGTCATTACTCCTATTAAATTCATTGTGTGAATGCTGACAAAGAAGACAAGGAATTATTTAAGGTCTGTGAGTCCATTCTGTTTTAAAGATCATTTAGCTCCATGCAGTCGGGTTACAGCTTGCAATGAGCATTTGTATTTCTGGGTGGTAGAAAGCTAAACTCAACACCATACAGACATTTGGAGATGCTCTGAGAGCATGTCTGTCCCCTCAAAAAATAATAGCTACCAGAATAAGTAGTATAGAAGGCTGAAGTAGAACTGAGCCATAATTCTCTACACATATGTGCCTATACTTAATGTACATGAATTGTCTCTCAGTACGAGAGTTTGCTATGCATATCTACTCTTCTCTTACAAATGGAAACAAAGAATCTTTACTCCAGTCACTATGCATCTAGAATGATTCTGAATTATTACTGTCTTATCCAGGCTCTTTACAACTCAGTATCCGAGAAATACCCTGAAATCTTTGCTGAAATCTTCTACAGTTACATGAGCAAAAATTTTTTTTCACATTAAATTCTCATTTTCCTATTGGAATTACTTTTCAGAAATGCTACTTGACTCCCAAAGATAATGGATCCTTAAACATGCAGAAAAACACCTCTACTTTCCTGGGAAGCATCCAGGGCTATGAGAGGTCCTGCAGTTGGAGTAAAATGAGGTGAAAGCCTAACAGAGGTTGAATTTTACTGCTTTGATCTGATTGTTGTTAATCCTCGAGTTCAACCTCCTAGTCAGAATGAGCAAAAAAAAATTAACAGAAAGGAATAAATAGTGGGTGATTCATTTCACAAGACAAATTTTAAAAAACTGGATAGGTGACCTTTTCTGATTTACACAGCTCATCAGTGAATTAAAATATGGAAAACATTTACACTTTCTAATTTGAGGGAAATATTCTTTCTGTTCACTGCAACTTTATATATGGTACCATAAAGAGATCACTTATTCTGAAAAACCTGAACTTAAGATGGTTGTTCACTCAGGGATTTCCTACAGTTTTACTGACAATAATACTTGCCCATACACCATACACAGACACTTCCATTATATTGGTCTGGTAAAATAATATACATACCAAGCTGAGCATGGACCAAAGCAGTGAATAATGGAGTAAACCTCCATTTCAGCTGCAACCCAGCTGTAGCATTCATTATCTGTTATATTTGTTTAATCTGCACATAGGCTTATTGCAAATTTTTAAATTAATGGGAGCCACTCATACGAATGACTGATCAGCCATATTTATGCACACACAATCAAAAAATCATTTAGGTTGGAAAAGCACTCTAAGATCATTGAGTACAACCATTAACCCAGCACTGCCAAGTCCACCACTAAACCATGTCGTGAGTGCCATATCTACATGTCTTTTAAACACCTCCAGGGATGGTGACTCGGCTAATTCCCTGGGCAGACTGTTCCAATGCCCGTCCACTACTTCAGTGAAGAAATTTCTCATTATATCCAACCTATATTTCCCCTCCCACAATTTTAGCCCATTTCCTCACTTATTACTTGTGAGAAAAGACTGGCCCTGATCTTGCTATAACCTCCTTTCAGGCAGTTGTAGAGAGTGAGAAGGTGCCCTCTGAGCCTCCTTTTCTCCAGCCTAAACACCCCCAAGCTCCCTCAGTCTCTCCTCACGTGATTTACTCTCTGGGCCCTTCCCCAGCTCCATTGCCCTTCTCTGGACTCACTCCAGCAATTTATTGTCTTTCTTGTAGTGAGGGGCCCAGAACTGAACACAGGATTTGAGGTGTGGCCTCACCAGTGCTGAGTACAGGGTGACAATCCCTGCCCTGCTCCTGCTGGCCACGCTGTTGCTGATCCAGGCCAGGATGCTATTGGCCTTCTTGGTCACCTGGGCACACACTCACTTGTGCTCAGCCACCTGTCCAGGACCAGCATCCCCGGGTCCTTTTCCATTGGGTAGCTTAATATAATCCTTAAATTCAGTGCCTGCATCTCTGCTTAAATCAGATATCTCTGCGTTCATGCATTCTGCACATACAATTGCACAAAGAAAAAGGTAAGAAAAGAGGCAGGTTTAAAATGTGATGAGATAAAGCATTTTAAACATAAACCAAGCATTTCAGGACTGCATCATTCTAGTGTATTTAATTACAGGGAACACTGGAAGCAGTATCTAACTAGCTAAGCACTTGCTGCCTCAAATTTCTCATGATGTTTTCAGGAAAATATTTCACAAATATCTATCATTGCCTGCCTGGTCTGTAAACAGAAGGAAAAAAATCAAGCACAGAAATTCAAGTACTTTTGAAATAATAATCCTTGTATACAATATTTTCAAACAATTTGGAATATGAAAACAAATCCTTATGCTGCGAAACTGAAAATCTTCATGAAAATCTTAATTGCAGTCTTACAGCTGCTTCAGCACAGCACAGAGTCAGTACAGAGAAAAAACTAGATGAACTGACCCCTGATTCTTAGACTATTTTTGCAGCCCTGGCTCAGTTCTCTAGAATGAGACAGCTGCATTTACAAGGAGTTCTCCCTTTGTCTGGCATACTCTCTTTCCTTCAAATCTTGAATGCTTTGAAACATGAAATCCATAATCAGATTAATTACACAAAATCAATCAGGTACATTGGTTTTCCAGTGGTGTCATGGTGACATGACAGCAGGAATTCCCAAATTCCACAGACATGAATAATCCAACAGCCTGTATTCCTAGGGTTATTCTTGATATGGATTTCACCATTAAACTCAGACAAGTGATTGTAATATAAATAGGAAAGCTTGACTGGAAACACATCAGGGCCTTGGAGATAAATTGGATTTTGACCCAAATTTTATGTCTGGTACCAATCTACACTGGACTAAGTCAAATCATGACCTGACATTTGGGCAAATTCCCAGCTGGCTTTTACAGTGACAGTTCTGGCTCACCCTTAATGCTTTCTCTAGCTTTGGAGATACAAGACAGGGGCTGAGGGTTCTAGTTTTCAATAATATTCTCTATTTCAGGCCCAGACAAACAGAACTAAATTTAGTTATAGCTATGCAGAAAAGTCTTTCTCTTCCAAGTATATTCTAACATAAAGAAACATTGGAGATAATATCTTACTAAATTGGATATTATTTAACTGAAATTCCTTACAGTATACTGTAAAGACATAGCTAGCAGTATAATCTTTGCTAATGAGATGGATTCCTGAGAGTTTGATATACAAAGGATTAGAAACACCAATTCTATTTATATTAGTGTATGAATGACAAGTAATGACAGTTAAAGAATCTTGAATAATAATAATGATAACTTCCTCTGGAAAACACTCCTATAACTTTAATTGATTTACAGTATTTTGTTAAAAGAGATGGTAGTTCTTAGGAACAAACTGAGTATGTCTTATTATTCTGAGTTTTAAAGGACTTACACTTTGCTCTGAAGACATCTTATGAATCTATGAAAGAGGTTATAAGCAGAATTTTTATTACAGTTTATATATTTGCAAAGATTAAGGTGTACAGTAACTACTTTATTTACCAAGTCTTACACTAGAGGGGCAAACATAATAATAGCAATTAAAATGGAAAACAGCAGGAACACTGAGCACAGCAGTCTGGTTACAATGGAATTCCTGCTGGTAGGACAACAGGAACACATCAAACAAGAAGCAGTACTGAAGAGAAAAGGAGCCAGCAAAAATAATGAGCTTTTAAATTATAAACAGAAATGGACAACCTTCTCTTTAAACAATGTAAAAAAGGTGAATATAAAATTCAGTTACATGAAATAGGCAGAAAGCCACTATGAATAGAAACACTGTAGACAAGTTATTATAGTATGAGGGTTGTTTGCTGCATGGTTGTCAGTGAAAATGTATTGCTCTTATATTCCTTTCAAAATTAAAATGCTGCATCTGGGGACAGCTGTTGACTGATAAGGAAGGACTGCCTGGATTTCAGTGACATTATTTCTCTGCAACAGCATGCAGAAATTAATTTAGTTAAAGGGAAGACATGAAAATAAAACTGAAATAGAATGGATTTTAAAATGCCTCTTTTCCAAAACCCAGAGTTTATTATTATTATTGTCATTGTTGTTGTTGTTATTATTATTATTATTTAGTTTTTATTTCCCTTCAATTTCTGGTGCTGAAATATGTTTCTTTCAGATGATTCCCTCCTGTCTGCAAATCCAAATAACTGAGATGTAATGACAGTTGTGAGCATTAGGAAGAGTGTTCTATACATGTTTTGATTGAACATTTTACATTCTGTATCCTATTTTTAAAGGCTTTCTATTTGTTGAGTGAATATCAGCCAATACAAGATTTGCCTGGAAATGGACCAATAGCCACACCTTTTCTGTCATTTGTGAACAATGCCTAGGGATTTAATGGAATAGAATACCTGCTTTATATAAAAATACTCATTTTAAAACAAAATGAGATCAGGCTTTTTTTTTTTTTTTTCCTTTTTCTTTTTTTGCCACCTAGAATCAGAAAGAAAACCATAAACAAGCAATTCCCAAATGCTATATTGGATGATGGTTCTCATACACTCATATTTAGGGTTATTTTTCACGGAAAAAATTTGCTTTTGTGTTTATCTCACTGAAATTCAGTATGCTTGGAAGTAATCTCATTTAATATTTCCTAACATTCTATGGGAATAAAGGTTCATTCCAAACATTCCCGGCAGAAATCTTAATTATAGGTTGCCATGAAAAGCTGAGTTAAGAGACAGATCTACGGCTCTCCAGTTTTACTTATACTACAAAAGGTGGTTCTTGTCCTACAAAAGATGGTTCTTCCAGATGCAGCAAATGCCTGAAAAAATATCCACAGATCAACAATTTAATATTTTACAGAGGAGACAGAACACTTTTCTCCTGCTCAGGAATGGAGCTCAAAAACATCGCTCCTGTGATCCCTAGATCTTATGATTCTGATGAAATTTTATTGCTGTGACAGTGTCCTACTCAAACACCAGTGTCTAGACTCATATGACACAACATTAATAATTTACCCTTTTATTTATAAAGCTCATCCTCCTTTACAAGTCAAGATGCTCTAAGATAACTACTCAAGATGTTCAGTGTATTTTAAATGAGGTCACAATAACTTTTGATAACATGACAAAGAAGGCCTTTACAAAGCTTTCAAATGGCACAGAAATTTAAAAAGCATTAAGTTTGCAAAAGGAAGCACTCACTACAAAAGTACCAGATAACCTTAACTCTGCCCTTTCTGTGTGTGAGCGCTGTCTTTCGCAGTACATAACCACCTATTCTTCTTAAAACAAAAGCCCGGTGCTTTCTCGCTCAGGGCCAGGGTGTTTTGTGCTCAGGGAGCACAGGCGGCTCGATACTCGTTTGACCCACATAGTTTATTTACTGCACACAGTCAAAGTCCTTCTCCAGGCACTTCAGCACCATTCAACATTCTTGGCCTTGCTCGGTGTCTAGCAGGTAGTGGGATCGTCTGGTCACGAGCCTGCTCCAGTCAGGGAGGATTTTTCTATGCATTTCACTGCACTTGTGCTTGACCTGAAGGAGGTGGATGTTCCATGGAAGAGCAGAACGTGGTCCTTTACGAAGGGGTCATGGCATGACACATAACAATCAAGAAGAGCTGAGCATGAAATCATTCCATAGTGAAATTTATTGTTCTTGTCATATAGATTTCCAGTGGGAAATAGAGACTCCTCCCTGCCCAACAGAAAAGAGAAAGAATAAACAAAAAGCAGTTTATCAGTTATTTCCTTGAAAACGTAATGATCTGAGCAAAATACATCTTTGTGAAATAACTGCAAGTCCATCTGCAGCACCATGTGTGGCATGTAAAGAAAAGGATTTTTCTCAAAACTTTGTATTTTTATGCATCAACCTTCATATGCACATATTGAGTCTGAACACAGAGAATCTGGTTCAGAAAAAAAAAGTTTACATGTGCATTATGATGCAGAGAAATAAAAGAATTATTTTTGTGAAACTACTGAAAAACAAGTCCCTGAGGCACTCTCAATCCAAATCTCAGCTTTCCCATCTACTACAAAAACATAAGATTGCTTCCCTCTTTTGAAAATTGGGGTCTTTTCAATAAAATGTCCTTCCTATTCTCCCCTTCTACTAACTCTTTTCCTCCTTGGGGATAAAAAAATACCAGCTTTTCTTGTTACACTTCTCAGAGTAAAACCATCTACCTGGCAGCAACCAAGAAAAAATCATTTAAGTAAGTGACTCATAAAAAAGGGAGAAAAAAGAATCTATGAAACTCTGTGAGATCCATTTGGACTGTTTAAGGTAATTCAGAGCTGCCCATCAAGAAGAACAATCTCTCTTCTCTGCCAGGTGTCTGTATTTCTTCCTTTGTCCTGGAATTAGTATAGATGCATGGTGCACAATCCACAGAAAACGAATGCAGGTGTAAATTAAAAAAAAAAATCTGTTTTCAGTTGAAGACCTAGCCTTACAAATATTACTCACTTGCTTTTGAAGGTTTTTTAATATTAAAATCATAATCATACAAAAGAATCCTTTTTAAAGGATAGCTGTTCCCAGACAATGCCAGTGAGGAGTATCTGGCCTGACTTTTTTCTCAAAATTAGGACCTCAACAATATTCATCCCAGGAAAACTTCCATCATTGTAGCCAGGAATTTATATAAGTCAAGAGAGAAGAAAAACTTGGATAACTGTGTCAGCATTTATCTGTGCAAACAGTAAAATTCACAGTTAAGCAACACAAGGGAAATCTTATTAAAATTCATATTAACTGTGATACTTTAAAAACCATTTCCAAAAGAGAAGTTAAATGTTATTTAATAATTTGAGATAAATGTTCCAAAGAATTAAGTCTTGCAACATACAGAAAATATTTTAAGATAATGCATTAATCACACACAATCAATGAGAGGTTTGGCTTTGACTGTAACACAACAAGGCTTCGACCTGTGTTTTCCCAGGGCAGACACAAAATCAAGTTTTGGCAAAAGTCAACCTATCACAAAACATGAGGCAGCCAACAGAGCATCATTCGTGCTTACTAAATATCTTACATACTTAATGTTTCAGAAATCCTACAACAAAATAGATCAAAATATAAGTGCATGAACCAGTGCAAATATTAGCTGTCTAACTAATATATTCACCAAGATTTTTTCAAACAGCGTGCTTGAGGAAAACTGCAAAACCAGATGGGTTAGCTGCTGCTTTCTTAGGCTGGCGTTGTACTTCTATTTTCAAAGCTAATATTTCACAACCTTTCTCTAAACTAAAAAGCATCTGACTCAGAAAAATGTTCTTTTCTGTATAGAGAAAGAAGCAGGCAGGATTGGTTTCCAGCACACATCTGCGCCTCTCCTGAGAACGCAGGGAACGACTCGTGACTGCAAGAATGAATGATTCCTTACCCAACTGTGCCACCGTGAGGCCAGAGGACCCAAATGCACTAAAATCACACAAGCATCTTTGCAATCAAATGTTTTTTAAATTAAGAGCCTTCATAAGCACATATCTTACATATGTTTTGGAAATTTAGAAATTTAAGAATTCATAAAGTCAACCAGAGAGAAAACACTATTCCAAATTAATTACAGCGGTCTGCCAAAGCACTGGAATTCACACTGACTTTTTTTCTCTGTCTTTTTTGTTTACCACTATGTATAAGAGTTTCAGAAATTACAGAGTGTGAGGCATAATAACAATGGTATTGAAGATTATATTCATATGAATTTCTTTCCAGTTCTTGAAAATTAAATTTAAGTAGCTTCAGCATCGATTAAATATATCAGTATCATGTGGGGCCCAGAAAATACCTGTAACGATATTAACAACCCAAGGGACCCAAACAGAAGTTCACAGTAAATATTTAATACATACTGAAAGCATTAATATGAGCACAAAGCACAGCTTCAGTCATGGCTCCTTGGATGAGTGAACCAGAGTGAAGATTGAGGTCTCAGCTTTCATATCATATCCAAGCAGTTAATGCATTCTCCCATAATTAGGAACTAGAGTTCCTCAGCCCCCTTCCTCCACAAAGGGATAAACATCCACTGTCCAGGAGTACTCCTCTTCCACCATGTAGGGGCATGTAGTGAGGGTGGAGGACAGGCTGTGCAGGAAGGAATGAAAGGGAAATGGCAGACAAGAAAGAGGGAGAAAGCTGGCTTTTGTATTGTAATTGGGGCCTGTTTGCCAAAAATTTTACGAAGTGGGGAGCAGAGAGCAGAACTCAGGCCTCCCGTCCCACTCAGATGCTCCCATCACCATGTTATGGATCCATAGGTTCAAGTTCAACAGGAGAAGATGGATTCTTTTGCCCTCAGCTAATAGGATTCCCTGGTGTGCAGAATAATCTCTTGGAGAACAAAGATCTGAGTCTCTTTAACTCCAAAAAACTATTTAAAACTTTTCTGTGGAAACCACATCTCCAGCATGAACATGAAGATAAGTAGGAAAATGAGGAAGGTAGTATGCAAAAAACTATTTAAAATTTTTCTGTGGAAACCACACCTCCAGGATGAACATGAAGATAAGTAGGAAAATGAGGAAGGTAGTATGCAAATGCAGGGGTTGGCAGTGTGGCTTGTAGGGTTATTTCCCTTCACCCTGAAGGGAAATCCATTAGGGGCATCAATCTGCCACATCCTTAAAGCTGACCCAGACACTGCATCTTATGTTTTCCCCATCTACTAAGCCCCCAGAACACCTGCAAGAAGTGAGGTGGAAAGAGGTAGAACAAGATTTACCTTACTCCTACTTCAGAGCCCATTCTCATTTTTAAAAGCACAGACAGTAAAAAGAAAATAGGAGTACATTCCATACAAATCACAAGAAAGAACATTCAGTTCAAAACGAAGACAATGCCTCACTGTCATTGCCTATGTGCAAGTAACTACTTTGGGGCAGTCATTTTTCTGGTTCCATCAACAATATGGACAAAAACTCTCAATTCAAACCTAAACTGGTAGGAAGTTGTTTTTGAGACACCACAGGATTTCTGAAATACCTGCATGATGATGTCAAATGCAACACAAATCTACAGAGAACCTGTAGCTGAATCAAAAGCCTACATGGGACTTACATTTCAGCAATAGAATCATGCCCTAAATCTCAGCTGGTTCTATTGCTATCAATGACTCATGCAGACAATTACCTATAAAAAAACAACATTTCAGTCTTCTAGTCCAGAACTAGTTGCCATATGTAAGGCCTGAACTAAAATATAAGAAGACTTTGCAACCTGGCAGACCATCTAGACCATCTAGAGAGCCACACAGAGGTCTCTATCAGCCCTTTGAGATGCCTTCAGATGCCTCACTTGGATCATAGGTGCCTCTCCAGAAGACCTGGAGCTCCCACAGGTTCTGTCATCACTGCCAGTACATGCAGATGCCTTGAATCCCCAGTGTGCCTCAGAGCAGTGAATACCCTTGTGTAGGGTAGGTTTAGCTATATACCTATAGCTATATACCTTGTATAGGTAGCCAAATAAAGATTCTCATAAACTTGATCCAACCCAGTTGAGACAAATGTCTGCCCATGAAAGCAGCAGCAGTCAAGGTTCTAGAGCAGAGACTGGACTCAAATGTAGTCTTCACATAGGATGTAACTATAGCTGAAACACCTCCCTCCCTGAGTGAGGGCTCTAATTCTTACCTGTGGTTTCCAGCCTGGAAGGCCTGTGAATCCTTCTTAAAGAGTCAAAAAAAAAAAAAAAAGGACTAGGAATAATCAGCATATATAGGGCAAACTACAGAGCAAACTATAGAGGAAACTACTTATAAGAGATTTCTTTTATGTTGTAGGTCTCCCACCTCTAATGCAAATTATGTAAGTGTCCACTAACAAAAATAAATTGAAAGTCATTTCCTTAAGCTGTCATAGAGAGAGCGAGACCTTCAGCCGCTCTTCCTTCCTGAATAAGAAAGCTGGAGGAAATTTAAGCCGAATATGTGAATCCTACCCTAACTGCTACCCTAGGGAGATACTCGTGTGCTGCTTCTCTGCAAATTCTCAACTGACTGGGTTAGCTGATCCCTTGCTCAGGGGCAGCAGTTGTTATGAATCCCATCACAGATGTCTGATGCCTATTCTGTAACTTTGTAAGTAACTTTGGCATCTAGTATGGAATGGTAAAAACTTTGAGTCATGATTCTCAATAGAAACCTCTTTTTTTTTTGCCTGTTTTCTTTTCCCAAGCGGCCACAGGACCTGCAAAAGAGAAAGATACAAAATGACCTAATTAACATTTAATTTTCTAAAATTTTCTATTTCTTATTAATAAGTAACAAAGAAAAGAAACTTTAATTTTAACATCATTGTAGTGTATCCATGTTATTTAATAAACTAAAGTACACACTAATTAGAGGGGTTGGACAGGGAAACACATAAGCTTTTTCATAGTGAAGGGTAGCATTTTAAATTACGTTCAAAGAAGTGGCTCATTTTATTAATTTTTCATGCAATGCTTTGTAACTAAAACCCAGCATACTCACACACGTACCCACACACACGGTGTCTATTTGGAAGTTCTGCTTTAAAGACAAGAGTCAGTATCTTCAAATTTCTCAACTTCTGCTCATTCAAATGCACACCTGCCCTCCTCATTCTCTGCTGCCTCATGTTTCTGCAGCCCTTGCACCCGGCTTGGGGCACCCCTTGGTATCAACACAGGTTGTTGGATGAACAGAACAAGAGCTGCCCTGCTGATAAAGACTTGGGGGTGCTGGTGGATGAGAGGCTGGACATGACCTGGCAATGTGCACTCACATCCCAGAATGCCAAATGTATCCTGGCTGTATCCAAAGCAGTGTGGGCAGCAGGGCGAGGGAGAGAGTTCTGTCCTACTCTGCTCTGTGAGACCCCACCTGCAGTGCCGCATCAGCTCTGGGGTCCCAGCACAGGGAGGACATGGAGCTGTCGGAGTGAGTCCAGACAGGGGACACCGAGGTGATTAGAGGGACCCTTCCCATGAGGAAAGGCTGAGACAAAAGGCTGAAAGCCTGGAAAAGAGAAGGCTTCTGGGTGACCTAGTTGTGGCCTTCCAATACCTGAAGGGAGCCTACAAGAAAGATGGAGAGGGACTTTTGCAATGGCATGTAGTGACAGGAAGGATGGGAATGGCTTTAAAGTGAGAGTAGGTTTATAAATTAGGAAGAAATTCCTTAATGTGAGGGTGGTGAGGCACTGGAACAGGTTGCCCAAAGAAGTTGTGGATGCACCATGCTTATGAGTATTCAAGGCTAGGTTGGCTGGACCTCTGAGCAACCTGATCTAGGGAAAAGTTCTCCTTTTTTACTATACAATTTAAGACAGGATTCAGGCTTTTCATTTATAAAAAAGATCTCAAAAGATCTAATTGGATCACTTTAACTTCTAGTTCTGAACCCCATGTCATAACAAGGTTAGCAAATACACCACAGTATTATGAAAAGCAATACTTAGATATTCTAATGAAAGAAATGTAAAGGCAAACCATAACCTCAGAAATACAAAAAAACCCAAAAATTCTTTTTCAGAAGAAAATAGTTGTATGGCATTCATGTGTATCCATCCACTCCTCTGGAACTTTATCATAGCTTTTGCTACGTACTATCTTTCTCCCAGTTTATTTAAATATTTCTTCAATTCTTCAGACTACCTCAGAAAACTACCATTACTTAGATTACTGCCTCATTTAATATATCACATTACCAGAATTCCTGAATAATACACAGGTAGCCATATTTTATTTTCCAGTAAGATTTTTTTTATAACGTACTGATCTTGACAGCTTTCCTGACTTGAAGAAAATAAGATTGCCAGAATTTGGGAAAGAGAAATCAGGAAAATCTACCATATGTATTTCCACCATGGTCTTTGTTTTTCAGTGAAGGGTACTTTTTCTCATGCAGAAGACAGAAATGGATGCAGCATCCTGATGTTAGCACTGTATGTATATAGAGGTACTTTCCTGCTCTGGTATGTTAGAAGCTTATTAACATTTTATAGTCTTTCTTTCCAAGGACATATCATGAAATAGGCTGTAATTAATGCAGCATGAACATTCAGAAACGAAATGATCCAAAGTCAGGAAATGCAAGTTAAAAAAAAGCTAAAAAGCTTTTTTGTTTTCACTTTGATGCCAGGAGAAAAACATATTAGGCCCCAGATTGTTCAGTTTGTTTTTGCACTTAGTTTCATGGAATGTAATTGAAATCCTCAGGAGAGAAAGGCAAATGCATTTGGCCTTGTGTGTTTTTGAACAGAGTATTGTGAGAAAATGATACAGATACTTAAATGCATCTCCAACTTCTTTATAAAGATATAATTTTCCACATATATCAAATTTCATGCATATTGATTGTCTCCAGACAATTTAGAGAAAGACAGCTAGATTTAGAATGCTTTATTTTGACTTTGTGTTCCTTTTTAAGATTTGACTCGGTAGAAGACAGGCTCTTTGGGAATCATTACTTCTATGGCAAGATCATCCTAACTTTGACAGCCCATGTGGTCAAGTCTACACAGCCAACATTTTATCATTACAGTATTGTATTTTTTTAAATGATATATGAACAAATGCATGAACACTTAAAAAAAAATGGAGCAATAATTAGCATTATGAAAAATTGTTTTTATCATTGTGCAGAACTGCTCCAATAGGAGCATGCAAATGAATCCATCTCAGCCAAGGCTACTTCAATCATTCTAAGATTCTGAAGACATAAGAAACCCCTTTATTTTCTGCCTTCAATTCAAAATGGTTAAATATATTTTTTCTGTCTTGTTCTGAAACATCACATTTTGGTCCCAAAACGATCCTTAACATCACCCAGAATGGACAGCATTTAGCTCTGACTTCAATCCAAGTCATAAATCAAATATTTTATGACTTGCAAGGTGTAGAAATGAGAATTAACAAGACTTTTTTAGCTTCCAGAAAGAATTCAAAGGTTTACAGTCCAAGTCAATATACAGCTATTAGAATTAATTATTGATGTGATTAATATTAATGTGACTTATTATGAAGGGCTATCTGAGTAATTTTTAGATATCTATAACCATTATGAATTCCACCTTTTGTCCTTCACACTTATTTATAGCTAGACCCTTAGCATTCAAGTAGAGTTATCTAAGAGGCAGAAAATATTATCTTCAAAAGTTAAAATTAGCTGTGGATCAATTTTCCTGAATACAATGGTATAACATGATCCTAAATCAATTTCCATCTATTTGAGAAGACTGCCCTTTGCATTTTCCAGCTTCTGTCTAATTTCACATGAATCTGGCATGGCCTTTCAGGGGCTGAAGATCCAAGTATTGCCTTTGATTAACTAACTAGGAAGATACTGGAGATAACTAACCACACATCAGTTACTTTATATTTTCTGCCTGTGTATAAATCTCTTCCCTGTGTCATTTTAATTTTCTTTGAAGCAGGCTCCTAATCAGTTAAAAAAGCTTCCCCAGACTGACTGTGGGTAGACATTATGCAGTTAAGCCACTGAGCAGGATTGGCTAACTCAGAGCCATGTTCAAGATATCACAGGCAGACACATCGCCCTTCACCTCCCCATGGGAAATGCCCTTCCATCATCTCATGCAGCATAACTTCAGGCAGCTTAGGCCTCTAGAAAGGTGCTCTAGATTGACAAGACATGACAGAACATCCAGCAGAAAAAATAATTGCTGGGAAAGGAGATAGAAAAAGGAACCACTATACAAAACTATCTGTGCCCCGAAACCACTTGTGCCCAATAAAGATAAGACAGTGATAGCAGATTCAGTAACTGAACAGTATTTGCCTGCTTGGGCTGTAGAGTTACAAGGCAAGACTTCACTTACTGGAAGTTATTCACACTTGTAACTTGACAATTGAATCGACAGAGAATAAATATGTATTTCATGCATGTGGTCAAAATGTTGCTCAGATGCTCTCACTCTCGGATGGTATGGCTAAAGCACTTTGCTCATACATTCCTAATATTATCTCAGATGCATACTTTCTCCAAATAAGGAATATTTAATATTTAGTAACATACAATCCTCATCCTAAACAAGTCCTGACAATAAAAAACTTATGACTTTATCTCCCATCCTCACTGCAATACACACATAAACAAAACACCTCATTCCAAAGGACAAGAAGAAAGGCCATTAAAAGTTAAGTTACCCATCAGTATGCATTATTTATATCTTGCCTCATGAGGACACCCTGTATCACTACCACAAGCGCTGTTCTCCTGACTTCTCAGCACCAGCGTAAATCCCAGACTCCCAATGTGGCATGACAGAATTTTCTGTTGTCTTTCCTATTAACTGTGGATCATAGCTTAATGTTGAGTGGCAGAAGGTCCAAAATGAAGGGATGAAGAAGCCATAGAGGAATACCTTTAAAAGTTTCTCTGTGGCTTTTTGTTCACTCGCTTTTCACTGTTTCAAATTTGCCTGGACAAAGTGCTCTGGTTCTGAGAATGGGGATGAAGTGCAGCTACAGTTAGAAGAGTCTTTTCAACAGCATAAAGCCTTTGCTTTCTACTTTGTAGAAAAAGAATCTGATTTAAAAAGGTTATAAGATTTTAATGTTGTCCCCTTGCTCTAAATTTCAAGTAACAGTCAGTATGTACATTTTTAGAAGACACATTTCATATTGATCATTCATTTATTAATCAGTCTTAGAGGTTTTGTTACAGTTCTTAATAATTTCATTCATCATTAATTTTAAAAGGCCTCAATAAATTCTATAAAAGGAAACAAAACAGGACAGCAAAACTCTAAGAAGCCCTGCCTGAGTGAGAGACAGCAGCTTTTACAGAGAACCTGTCCATTCAGAACTGCATGCCCCTTTGGCAATCTTTGAAATAGAATCTTAGCTGTCACACCCTGACTGATGCTTTAATTTAAATCTGCTGATCCTCACTACTAATAAAAATTTGTTTGGAGCAAATAACGACACAACCATACCACAAGTGGTATTACTCCAACATTGCCACTTGAGGGCAGTAATTTCGTGTCCCTGAGAAAATGGTAATTCAGCAGCAATTTCCCATATCTGAGCCAAACTCTGCCACTGATACACAGAAACTGAAAACAAACACAAACTGCCTCTTCTGAATAGCTAATCTGATCTGAAATTCATCTCAGCCAAACTTTAGGAGAGAAAGCTAATAGACTGTGGCAAAATCTGCAATCAAGAGATAAGTGCTCAAATGAGAATTCAAAAAATAACAGTTTAAAGGATACTGAAAAAAATTAGATGTTTTCAATCAACTAGGCCTCAAAGATGTGTCCTGAAGTATGTAAGGCACTTGAAAGCAAATATAAGTGCCTCATATTACACTTACACTGCAAGCAAATCCTGAAGGACTTGCCCTGAAGCAACCTCAGCATTGTTAATAGTTTTGGTTGAACAAAATGAATAGAAGACGGGTGATGTTCCTAAGAAAAAAAAAGAGGACAGTGAAAAACATGGGAGATCTTGAAAGCAGGGCAGAATAAGGAGAGGCCAAATTATTGTAGATTAGCCATCTCAATTCAGAACTGTAGAATACTGACAAACAATAAAGAAATTTGTAAGCTCTTGAAAAGTACAAAGGAAATGAGCAAGCGCCAACCTAGGCTGTCTAGGTAAAAATCTTTTAGCACCAACTTAATTGTTATCCATCATAGAATACAGTCCAATTTGGTCTCATGAAAAAAGAAAGGAGAACTGGGTGTAATATATCTTGGCTTTTGTGGCATGTCAACAATAGCTCAGCTTTAGTGGAAAAAAAAAAGTTGAGAACTCACGGTTTAGCTAAAGCCATAGCCTGGAAAAAACATGCTTTAAAATATGTACATAAAGAAATGTTATCAGACACTTTACAATTCCGACAGCAGGACATATTTTGGACTTCCCATTGATCTGCCACTGCATTCAACCAACACTCCTACGCTGCTCTCATTCAAAAGTCCCCTCCAGCCACTGTCTCACGGAGTTAATTCAACCACATGATTGCCCTGAATTACTCTACAAGGCCCACACTCTATGCTTCCAGCTTATTTCTCAAAATGTGTTTCTGCTTTACTCTTAGACTCATTCATCCACAGAAAACAGCCCTCCTTTTAGCCTAGACGTTCTTGCTGTCTCTGTATTACAATCACCACAAATCTTCTTGCATATCTTGATGGAGAGTTGAACAAATGCCATTTGCTATGAACCCGTGTTATGTAACTTAAATTGCATGTCCTTTTACATTGAGATACTCATTTAATTTAAAGGGCTTCTTTCTGTTTTCTATTTTGGTGTTTTTTGGTTTTTTTTTTTAATTTTAAGTAGAAAGACACATTAATTCGCAAGATATCCAAAGTATTTTTTTAAGCAAACTCAGGTTTTGCAGCAATTAATGGACTGCTCTCTTTTTACATACTTCTTCACACTGTGAGCGTTAAACCCTCACACTCTGTGATAAATGTAAATGGTATATGTATCCAACGAGGATAGTCCTTGGATTCCATCAGTCATTTTCTCTATACTGAAGCTACTGTAAAGACCCAATTGAAACCTCCTATTGCCCACAAGAAGGCAGGAATAAGAGGTGAATGGATGACAGAGACTCCTTCATTTCAGTGACAATAACTGCTCGGAACTTTGATTCTTACTGTAGCTTAAAAACTGTAAATTCAGTTCCACTGATGCAAAAACGACTATTTTGAAAGAAGAGTAGTTATAAATTTTACTGAAATACTAATATTGTACTGAAAAGAGAAGACAAATGTTTTTCTTACTTCAGAGAAACCAGATTCTACAATACAATGGATCAGACTATAGTGAAGATATTCTGGTTTTTATAGTTCTTAAATGACCTTCAGAAAATCTCTTGAAAGGACAAAAGAAAGCTTGTGACATAAGCATCTGAAATGCTGGGCAGATCTTGATTTAAGGCAGTATCACATTGACACTGCAGATATCTTCTGTTCAAAAGGACTCGGGGATCTTATGAAGCGCAGTCGAGTTGATAGGATTTCATTTTGTATTTGGAGCTTCCATTTAATATGAAGTAGGGATATTATTAAAATCTGTACTGCATTGCCAATGGTAGACTATCAAGGTTATCAGAACATTAGGAGGGAGGGAGGGAGAGAGAGACAAGAAAGAAGCACGGGAGAAGAGAGGAATTTTTAGGTTTACATCTTGTTCTCCTACACCCGAGTAATTCCATGTGATCTAACCATACGACTGAGGGCTACACAGTTTTAGCAGGACACCCAAAGGAAAAGCAACCCAGCAATGGCTTGACATTACTGCCTTACCCAGGAAAGACTTTAGCACTGCCATTTTAAAGAATTATACTTTCTGAGCTGACCCAGTTATACTGATTCATTGCTCAGTGGCTCAAAGTGGTTTTAAATATAGTTTGGAATCTTCCTTGAGATAAGGGAGGGTGACTGTTAACACAGGAATAAACCTTCTAAAAGTCCTGAAAAGAGGTGGGGACGCATTCTGAACACAGAGAGTCAGCCTCATCATAGAGTTTACATTGTTTAAATACTCTGGAATTCATCCCCAGCAATGGTGCAATTAACTACTGTTGCAAGAAAAGTGATTTTAAAGTGTTTATATAGTACTGAGAATAATTTAGCTTATATTGCATTATAATTAAGCACCGGCTTAATTATTCTTGAAGACTCTAAATTAAAAAAACACATTGCCCCGAAATACATTTCCTCTTCCTTATGACTTATGAAACTTCTTCTCCAACGCTTGATGAAATAAATCTTCTCTGTGCAGAACTATGGTCCTGCATATACAACATGCTAAAATATGTTTCAGGATTAGTAGATGCTAAGTGACTAGATTCAGTTTGAGAAATACTAAATTATATGCCTCCCAAGACATTATATCTCATTTTTAACTTGAAAAGCCCCAGGATTTCAAAGGAATAGTTGAAAATTATGTTCAAATTTTTGAAGCTAATATTGTATCCTCAGTACTCAAGTCATAGAATTGTAGAATATACTGAGTTGGAAGGACCTATTAGGATCATTGAGACCAACTCCTGGCCCTGCACAGGATATCCCCAAAAGTCACACCATATGCCTGAAAGCATTGTCCAAACATTTCTTGAACTCTGTCAGGGCTTGGGGCTGTGACCACTTCCTTGGGGAGCTGTTCCAGCGCCCAACCACCCCCTGGTGAAGAACCTTTTTCTAATATCCAACCTAAACCTCCCCAACACAACTTCAGGCCATTCCCTTGGGCCCTGTCACTGGTCAAGAGAGTGAAGATTTGTACCTGTCCCTCCACTTCCTCACATGAGTAAGCTGCAGACTGCAATGAGGTCTCCCCTCAATCTCCTCCAGGCTAAACAGACCGAGTGACCTCAGTCACTCTTCATATGGCTCCCCCTCAAGTCCCTTCATGATCTTCATTGCCCTCCTTTGGATGCTCCCTAATAGCTTAACATCCCTTTTATGTTGTGGCACCCAAAACTGCCCCCAGCACTCGAGGTGAGGTCGCACCAGTGCAGAGCAGAGCAGGACAATCCCTCCCTTGCCTGGCTGGTGATGCTGTGCCTGGTCCCCCCCAGGACACACGTGGCCCTCCTGGCTGCCAGGGCACTGCTGACTCATTTCAACTTGCCATTGGCCAGGACCCCACGGTCCCTTTCCATGGCATTGTTTTCCAGCCTCTCATTCCCCACTCTGTACACACAACATCTCCTAGATGGAGAATCTGGCACTTACTTTTGTTAAACTTCATACAGTTGGTGATTGCCCATGTCTTTAATTTTTTGTGGTCTCTCTGCTGGGCCTCTCCACTGTTGAGTGAGTTGACAGCTCCTTCCAATTTGGTGTCTTCACCAAACTTAGTATTTCTTCAAGTCTTGCCTCCAGGTCATTTATGAGGATGTTGAAGAGCACAGGGCTGAGGATGGAGCCCTGCAGAACACCACTGGTGACAGGTCCCCAGTCTGATGTCACCCCATTCACTGTAACCCTTTGTGCCTGACCCATGAGCCAGTTGCTCATCCATCCCATGATGTGTTTAGTACATTTTGTCCAGTAGGATACTGTGAGAGACAGTACCAAAAGCTTTGCTGAAGTCCAGAAATATTTCATCTACTGGCTTTCCTTGATCAGCTGGGTGACTTACCCTGTCATAGAAGGAAATTCAACGAGCAGGACTTTCCCCTCATGAAGTTGTGCTGGCTGTGACCAATGACTGTGTTATCCTCCAGGTGTTTTTCAATACCTCCCAGAATAATCTTTTCCATGATTTTGCCAGGCACTGAAGGGAGACTGGCAGGCCTGTAGTTTCCAGGGTCCTCCTTCTTGCCCTTCTTGAAAATCAAAACATTAGCCAGCTTCCAGTATTGATAAAGGACTGTTTTATCACCTTTCTGATTTTTATCATGACTTAATTTGCAGTTACTTTTGATGCAAATCATGGTGCTTTTTGACACCAAATACTTAATCACAAGTTCTTACTTCATTTTGGATTATTGGCAGCATGTATATTCTTGTGCATCTATTTAGGAGAAATATAGCTAACTGCAAGTCATATGATAGAAATGCATTACAGTTTTTAGTAAAACAGATATATTAGCATTAATAATTTGAAAGTATTCTTCCGTCTCCAGGATATGCCAAGAAATCTTGTATGATTGCTTTAGGTTGTTAGCTAATGTAAGTCTATGCTATCTTTGGATGGGATTCAGGAATTCTGAAGTGGAGGCATGCATGGTCTAACATCAAGAAAATGTGGGCAAATTATACATTGCTCAAAGAAATGTGTAGCTTACAGTATCTAAAGACCACATGCCTCTTACAGAAAGTCAATCAAAACACAGATTTTAGAAAGAGCTCAGAATTTCAGATTGCACTAACAAGGTATAGGGCACAGATGGACAATTGCACCACCTACCCAAACATTTATATTTTACCAGTCTTTTTTATTCCCTTATCCTCCTATTTTCCACACTTGGTCCTCCCCAAATCTCCTAAATCCCTCCCTTTTTCATCTTTGGGTCCTGCCTAGAATTCCATGACTATTGTCTGATCCCAAGATGCCCTTCTTCTGCATCCCATCATGTGTCTCATCACAAGGCAACAACCCCTCTTAGTATGAAAGCTGATTTGGAGACCTACTCCCAATGAGTCATGATGATGGATTTATGCCTGGATACTGAGGCTGGGGCTCTCCTGGGGCAACCATCAGCTTTGTGAGATACTACTCTGCAAATTAATGGAGAATAAAAACAAATATTCACTTCCAGCTAATTGTCCATTTCCTACAGAGCAAAATGCACTATAAGTCACAAAATGATCCTGCCAATGATGTAATACTACTTTTCATGTTTCTTTCTTGTCTTCCAAAATTTCAGGATAATGGGAGCTATGTCATTTTGCTAGTTTTAGATACTTAGTAAAGTTATGCACGTCCGTTCATCTCTACAGCTGAAAGCAGCTTAAAATGTTTTGTTACTTTCTAATATTAAACTTATCCCTAGAGAAGAAACTGCAATTTTCAGTCTCTCTAAAGATGAAGAAGATGGACTGGAAGAAACTTTGCATGACTGAGAACTATTCCCATTTATTTAATGACATAATGCATTGATGGTTAAGCACCAAAGGAAAGTTGATGGCAAATTATTTTTTCACAAATTAAGTACACATTAAACAATATAAACAAAACCAAAAAAACATAAAGACA
Organism: Origma solitaria; assembly: GCA_013397895.1. Taxonomy (NCBI): domain Eukaryota; kingdom Metazoa; phylum Chordata; class Aves; order Passeriformes; family Acanthizidae; genus Origma; species Origma solitaria. The sequence goes on along the minus strand of VZRL01005189.1, from coordinate 888,664 downwards.
TTTATTTTAGTAATATACTCTCAAACTTAATATAAGTCAATATAGCTTTCAAACTTAACATTAAGGTGTCAGAAAAAAAAATACAAACCAAACCCCAAACTCCAGTATAAAGTAGCCATTTTACTTCTCACAAAACTACTACAATTATTATAAGGTTAGAGCCTGACAGAAGATTATTTGCATAAGGAAAATTTTAATTGAGATTCAACAGAGTATGAAAATTAGCAAATTAATAATTTTTCTATCTTTGTATCAGTTTTTCTTAAGTAAACAGTCTTGGGAACACTGCAGAAGCTTGCTAAATATTAATTCTGTTAAAGTTGAATGTCAAACAATTCAACTACATATTTATATACTAAATATTTTGGGGGGTGATGTTTTGAAAGATATTAAAACTGGAAACCATTTAAATAGCAATTTGAGACATGATGAATTGTATATATATAGAAGCAAGAAAAAATGGATTTGAGAGAAAAGGTCTTAATACTTTGGAAAAAATGGCAGTTTTTTCCATAATGATCTTTTAAAACATAATCTTCATATTCTTCAATTTTCCTTGTATCTCTGTGCTTTTTTCCCATCTCCCTAGAAGACTCCCTGAGACATCTACAAGATCCCTGTAACTCTGTCAGCAGTTCCTCACCATACAGACATGGGTGCTCAATGTTCTATGAAGGATTAGTCAGTGACACATTGTTACTGCAATATTATAATTTAGCAAAGTTAGTAATACACCAGGAATGTGATTTTAAACGTTTTTTCTTCTTTTATGCCATCATCCATCAGCCCACTTGGTTATAGGCAATAGTGAAGAGGATTTTCACAGAATTTTTTAGGTTGGAAAAGATCATCAAGTCCAAACTTTAACCAACTTTACCACAAGCAGCAAGTTCATTGCTCATTTCAGCCAGTACAAAAAAACAAATTTGAGTTCAATTTTTCCAAGGTGCCATCGTATCAGCTGCAGACTTTGTCTTCATTTTTTTGCAATTGCATAGGCTGCTTTTATATCACAGTTCATTTGATGCCACAACAGACACACTCTGAATATTGTATTTCTCCAGCTTCGAGAAAGTTACAGAAGTATAATCTCACATACTTTCCTACAACAGAGAAGGAGGCTCCAGACTTGCACTTTTCAACAAAATTGCTGATAATAAAATGTCAATATGGGCTGAGACCATGCTGAGTGCTTTTGGGTTTATGCGTAAATAGGCACTTTGCCTTGTTTCTGACATTATCTTGGATGTGTGCTAATTCTTCCATTTTATCACTTATTCTATGAATACTAAAGGCTGCAGACTATCACATCTATCCATTAGTTTTTGCATTAAAAAAATCAGTTCCTGAAAAAAATTGTCAACTCCTGAGAGCAAGAACTGGAGAATGGGTGAATTGCAACAGCTACACCCTGTAAAAAGAGCATTTTCACAGCAAGTCAGTTACACTGCTCTTGATAAATCTCTTTGCAAAAATCATAATAAAAAAATCAAATACTAACTACTGTTTGGAGAGTCCAACTAAATGTTTCTTACCTCCTGTTACAGACAGAAAGGCATGTGGACCAGAAGCATAATAGTAAAATTAGTATATGAGGATATATTTCACCATAAAAGAACTAATATTTTTTGTAAATTAATAAACAGAAACAATTAATACCATGGCATATTAGGTTTATGGCATATATAAATGTTTATTTAGTACATTTGTAAGCTAACATCCAAGAATGTTTCAGCATTCAATTTTTCATATTAATGAAGTTTGGCTTTATTTTCCATAATTTTCACAAGGTATATGTTAGAATATATGTTAGAAAATACCACATGCATATTGACAAAGAGAGATAAAACTGAAGTTTATCAACAGATTAAGGATTATTAAACATGGTGCAAGATATATAACCGGTGAGTAAAGTTTGCAAATGTATACATCAATTAATTGACTAGGAAAAACTCAAAATTTTGCTTTACCTGTGTAATTGTTTCCATGATCTCTTCTGAGTTGGGGCGTTCTCTTTTATGTATGATATATATATTCCACTGACTCTTTGTTGTTACACTACCATGTTACAGACATAAGCACTGGATGATCTCATATTGATTGGTGTGATTTTGGCAAAACAACTTTCATGGATTCCAAATTTGACCTTTGGTTCTTCTTTTTGTTTCAGATTCTTTTTTGTGGTTTGGAATTGGCTGGTGGCTTGTTTTGGGGTTTTTTGTTTTCTTTTTTTTGTATTCTTTCACACTCACGCTAGCCAAGAATTTAACTTTTTTCAGTAAGTTTTCATGTGGGTTGACAAATTTACTTTGTTTTGCAAATTTAAATTGCTTCGATAAAAATTAGTTCTTTGTGTTTGAGACCTAGGACAAGTCATAACCTGATCTTTTATAAAACCCCCACTATTCTTGTATTGTTAGGTCAGCTGTATCCTTTCTCTATCTTCCTCTTACACTGTCTTTAAAAAGGTTCAATTTATGTACACCATTCTCATTTTTCAACTTCCTGAAAAAAAAGGAAGAAGGAACCAAACCCAAAGTGCATATAAACTGTTTTGCTGTGCTCATAGCAGGCATTTCTAGAGGAGTCAACAACTCAGAGTATCACAGAATCACAGAATGGCTGGGGTTGGAAGAGAGCTCTGGAGGTCATCTAGTCCAGCCCCCTGTTAAAGCACAGTTCCCTGAAGCAGGATTGCATCCAGGCAGGTTTTAAATATCTCCAGAGAAGAAGACCCCACAGTCTCTTTGCTCATTCTCTCTGCTGCTGCCTCGCTCTGTGTTTCTCTACCAGGGCAAGCTGGGGATGAGCGCACCCTCCGTGCAGGGGCGAAGATCGCCATGGCTCAAGCTCCAACAGCCTCTGGTCCTTGACTGGAACCAGCCCTGCTGCGCAAGCTGTGAGCTCCGTGCTGGGCTGCATCTTCTCAGGAACAAAGGAGTCCAGGCCATGTCTCACCAGGATCCTGAGCTGGGGCTGGACAGAACAGAATCTGCTACCCCAAGGGAATGGGCTGCCGGCGAGTCAGTCTCTGTACACCCTAAAAGGCTGCAGCCCCCCCCAAGCCCACTGTGCTCTCCTGCACCATCGCTGGTGGCACAGCAGCCATCTCAACCTTCCTTGAGCAGGGCCACTGCTCAAGGTTACTCCTCAAGCTCGAGAGACCCTTTACCCAGCATCTGATACCTACAATGAGGTGAGTAATACTTCACATTAGGCCTAAAACATAGTGTATGCTAAAGTAATTTACATATATCCAATTGTAGCTTAATTATTAGAAGTGTGGTAAGTAGCAATGTTTGAATACTGTCCAAATTGTTGTCTAAATCAAAGTCTAATCACAATCTAAACCACAATTTCAATGAGCATTTAAATAATTCTCAATTAATTGTTACATCACAGTTTAATTAACATTATACTATTTCATTATCACCATCTTTTCAATCATCAATTAATTACCATTTGATTATCATTTGATCATTAATAAAAACCTTTTAGTTATGCCCATAATTATGACTTCTCTTGATACTTTATGTGCAACAGTTAGACTTTTTTGTCTTTTGAACAGATGGATAATGCAGCTTTTCTTACTTTACTAGACGTCCCAGGGAAAAAAATCTTTAGCCATTAAATTCATACCCTACATTACAAATATATGTGTGTGTGTGTGTGTGTGTGTGTGAATTTATAGTGCATGTTGTTCCCAGACAAAAAGGACTGGTTTTCACAATTATGTTGCTTCTTCTTCTGCAGCTTAGAGACAAAGGTTACCAATAAAATATAGATTCCAATGCATATAAAAGCTTCAGTATATTAAATCACTGGATCTACAGAGTTCCAAGACAGGCAAGGCATCCACTGCAAAAAATATTCATGCAAAGTATTCAGACAATACATATATTGTAAATCAAACAAGGGAGAAAAGAAACAGAGCTGCCCAGTCCATTCTAGGAGAAAAAACATGCCTTTGTTTTCCCATGGCATTGTTAGACACAAAGAATGCTGAATAAGTGATGAACTTGGCTTTTCTGATTAAGTGCACAAGCTGTATTTCTGAATTTTAACAGTCAACTGGATGATTTTCAGTAACCTTTGTAATTAAATATTTGCCTTAATTCTTCCAATATGTTCTTTCACATAATGTAGATTTGGCTAGATTTAATCCAGTAGCTACCTATTCCAGAACCAGTGAGACGTCTCAAATGTTGTGCTGCTTCAAATTGACATAATTTGAGATCTCAGACATCAGTGAAATTATGCTTATTAAATATGACACATGACAAATTAATGCAAAATAGTGCAAAAATACTAGTTTTCTGAATTTCTTTATTACATGTTATTGGCATAAACAAAAGAGGCTAGGACTTCCCTATAAAATCAGTATAAACACCCTTCACAAAAAACTATTTCTCCAAATAGTAAATAAAGAGAGAAATGGAAGAGAAACCTTGCTACATAGGAGAAATAATTTTGTCAGGGAATGCTTCCTACACAAATATGCTTTACCAACTTTTCACCTATACAAGCACATAAATACTGCATAACATTAACTCTATCATGACTATTCTTTTACTTGCTAAGTTTTAGTTTCCTCATCCAAAGTTATACTGTGACAAAGGAAAAAGACTATAAAGCTCCCTGATAGCTTGTAGGGAAAAATATCTTCTCCTGAAGGGGAAGAATAGCTACATTTAATTAGATGAAGACATGCTGGTTCCAAGGCCTGTTTTTCACATGCAGGATTAGGACAGAGATTCTTCCACTGTCATCCTCTTACATAAATATTTCCTTCCCTGAGGCTGTATTCAATTTAGAAGAGGAATAATGAAAAGTCAATAGCGGCCTGACAGGGACAGGCACACATGGATAAATTTTGGCACTGTCATTACTTTTTATTTGGTGAATCTTTGAGGAAACATTAGGAAAAGCTTCAAATTCACATGCAGACATCATATCTTCTACCCCTCTGTGCATTAATGATTCAGACCATAAGATATCTGAGATATGCGCCTCTCTACACACCATATATACACTAATCCCTTTGCAGAGCTGCACGGGGTGAGTACCACGCTGTGATTTTCAGTGACGCCAGTGCTGTCAGCAGCAGTTAACTGCTCGCCAGGCTGCAAGGCACAATTACTCTAGGGCTTAAGTAAGCAGACACAAACTGTAAACTGCACAGGGCTGAGGCAAAAGGCAAGGATTTCTGTGCTCAGTCAGGGGTTTTCTCAGTATACCCAAACATTAATTTTAGGTATACAAGGAATTCTAAGGACGGTCAAAGAGAGTAAGTAGTCTCTGGAGAGCCACTCCAAATAGGACTTGAGCAAAATTTAGATACTGAGAGTCAAGGCAAGGCAGAATCCAAGTGACATGGGGCTCATTTTTATCATTATGTGTATGTACAACATCCAAGACTTTGTGAGGTCCAGACCTCCTTTGAGAACTTTATTGCACATCAGAGAATGAACTATTAGTTTTGTTTCTATATATTCACTAGTCACATTACCTACTCAGAGCTTTAGGCAGCATCTCAAAGTTTGCCCAGCAGAATTCTTTCTCAATGAAGATGCAGCAAAAATGATGAATTTATCAAGAAACAGGCTGATATACAAGTTTATTAACTTTGTCTTCTTTAAGATAAAAATTACAATTAATCAGCCAGCTTAATGAAGATTCTTGTAGCTGCAAAATTAACAAAAGGACGTTATCTGTGCAAATCATTCACATGCATCAAACACTTAGGACACAGAAATGTTGCTCTTGCTGTTTGCAAGAGGATTTTCCTTAATTTCTCATTGCCTGATAATTTTCTTTGACATTTCATTATTAAATATCACCAAGCCCATACTACAAAGATATGTTCCATTTTGGATGTAGTTTTCACTTAGAAAATGTTTTCTACAATAATTAAACAGAAGATCAAAGCCTCTTAGAGACATTTGAAATTAAATAACTGTAAAAATTGAGTCTATTCCCCATCTAAGGGCAACTTTGAGCTGAAAAGCCCTGCAATAAAGAGCAATATATCCATTAAATCCATGAAAACTCATATTCTAGAGCAAATTATAAAATGAATGCTATTATTGATTTATGCAGTAGCTATTTTAAGAAACCAAAGGAATTTTTAGGGGGGAGGGAAGAAGGGAATAGCAAGAAAAAACAGCTTCTGCTCTGTCCTCCCACCACTCTATCAAAATCTCAGAACCAGGAGTACTTCCTGCTTCCCACTGATTTTTAACCTGCTGACTGTGGAATCTTGTCCTTTCTTTGTTTGTGTGAAACACTGTCCTTGGTCTCTTCCCACTTCTTTTAGGGCAACCTTCAAAGTAACTTACCTAGCTCTTATCTTTGCCTTCTCAGAGTTCTGTCCTTACTCTTCTTCTGTTGTCCTATTAGATTTTATTTCAGCCATGGTCTGTCTTCAAAACATTTCTAAAATATACTTGGGGTTTCTTTTTTCTATTTTGCTATGCAACCAAAAATCTCATTTATGTTCTTACAAATCACCACAATATCCTTTTTTTGGCTTTGCCACATGCCCTGCCTGCACAAAGTCATAATATTGTGACAACAATGAACTTTCTATCCCATAACTTTGATTGCAGCATTCATTTCTGTTCATTCCTACATCTGTGGTTTCACATGCAAAGGATGATGAAAACTGTAGCTGCTCATAAAACTCAAGTGAATAAAACTGTAACTTTGGGTATCAGCATCAGAGGTCAGATTTTAAAAAAAGAAAAAAAGAAGACACATTTGGCCTACAAATTGAAAGTTACAAGTCTGTGCTATTCAGCTATGTATCCACTTAATTAATCTTTTATGGCCTTGAGACAGCTGGCATACACTGTCCCACAGCACTTCTCAGATGGAGCATGCTCTCCTGCCCCACTGTCATGGAATTTGGTATTACCTCTGGAAGCTATTGCTTGTGCATCCAAGGCTCATGTTATATAATTTCATCTGTCTGAGTGTTCATATCTCTACAAGTACAATGAAATTCCACACATTATAAAATGTCAATGTTTCACTGATAGTACAATTTTATTCCCGTGTTTATCACAATAACAATATCTGAGCTCATTAAAACACCTATTAGATCTCTTACAAATTGTTCCTTGGTAATCCTTTCTTTCTTGACTGGAGAAAAATGTCTCTGCAGAACAATTTTGTGACAGTTGTACCTTCCATGCAGCTCTTGCTGAAATTTGTAATATTTTCCAGCATCCATTTTCCCCCTTCATAACACAAAACAGTATCCCACTAACCTGTTGTTGAGAAAGTCATCTCCAAAAGATTATTGTTTCTTCTGTTTCATGTCTGACACAGTTTGCTCTAGGAACATAAACAGACTCAGAGAAATCCACAATCACAACAGAAGAGTGACTTGAAGTGCGATTCCTATGGAGGCATCAAGCTTGTGAGTGGGCAGGTACAAGTAGCAGTTACAGAATTTTCCAATATACACTCAGAAATGAAAGAGCAAAATTAAACCAAAACAAATTACAAGTCAACTAGTTTTTATACAATTATGTTTTGGAAGAGAATATTCACTAGCATTGATACAGAATCAGTAAAGTACTTGGTTTGGGAAATAATTACTCTTAAGCAGAAAGCCCCAACACCCCGACCACTTTAATCAAAAGCACCAGACATCTTTTGGCGCAACAATTATAAATAATGAATATGCTCCTTTTTAATCTGTAGGGAAGGAAAAAAAAATGAAATATACACACCTGTACAACAAAGAAAAGATTTCTCAGGAAACAGGCAGCTGTCTTAAGTGACAAAATATAATCCTAATGATGACTATCAACCAACTGAACACCAAATGTTCAATTCTGTCCTGACTGCACGAAAGTCAGGAAGAATTACACCTGTACAAGAATAGGCAGGAGAAGGCACCTAACCAAAAGTTTCAGAAGATGGTTGGCCCAAAGGAACAACTGAGAACTGTAAATGCCTTGAAAACCAGAACTGGATATGTTTAACTGCCACCTCCTCACTAACATTTAAAAAACTACAAGCAACCCACAAGCTCCTTTTATTTAGAAAACTAAGATTAGCTACCATCCAAAATTGTTGGGTTTTTAATTTAATTCTGAACTGAACTTTTTTGCCCAAGAATACTAAACAGAAAGGGATACAGAAAGGGAAACGGGAAGCAAAGCTAATATACAGAATGAAAACAGACATTCTTCAGTTTCAGAAACTGATTTAGACAAAGTTTTAGGGGTGCTGAGACTTTACTGAGAAATCTGCTTAAAACCAAACTAATGGGTTGTCCTAGATTTGGAATTAGGAAAATACGTATTTTCCCTGGACAGATGGACAGGATTCTCATGTTTCTTGTCTGGTTTTAATTGTTTCGGCAGTGAATAATAATCAAAAATATAGAGACACACTGTGACACATTTTTGCTGTCAAATTTTCTGCACCTACAAAGGCACCGGGTTTTGGCAGCTCTCACCGTCTTAGCTTCTCTCTTCCTGGTTATGCATTGCAAATTTTGATAGCAATCTTTTCCTTATTTTTCTTTTTTAAAATTAAAAATCTGTGTTGCAAGAAGCTCTCTGCTGCACTGCAAATGAAGAGATGACAATCATTTGGACAAATCTCTTTTTAAAGGCTTTTACATAACAGTGAGGACCTGGATTCACTGACTTATCTTAAACAGGTTCCTCCACTAAAACAAGCAGGTGTAAAAGAAGAAACCTGAAATCAGGATTAAAACTTTACAGAATTTAAAATCTGTATTAATGGCAATCAAATAAATAAGCTGGTATAAGAAACCTGCAGAGGGGAATTAGGTTGAAGAACCAGTAGGATGCAAAGATAGGGCACGAACAACAAATGTCAGGATTTTCCCATTTTTTTGTACTGCTGACAAATAGTTGTGGAAGCAAAAGGTAAAGTACTACATTTCATTTTAATATCATAGAATCACAGAATGGTTTGGGTTGGAATGGATCTTTATGGATCACCTAACCCAAACCCCCTGCCATGGGCAGGGACAACTTTACACTAGGTCACTAGATATCCATTTACATAAGTAAACATACTGAAGACCTATGTAGGTATCAGAATTGTCACGACAGTATTTTTTTTCTTTAAAAAATAACAGATTTCACATACTACATTGAAAAATGTGAAAAAATGAAGGTTGACAAGTCAAGAACTTAGAAAACATTATGGCTAACGCCAGAATTGAGATTGCTTAATGTCTTAATTTCTCCTCTTATGGCATATGCATTATAGCAACATTATATTGTTATAAGTTATTTTTCCGATTTGTAAAGATGCATTATATTACAATTCTAGTAATGCATTTTTAAGCATAGAAAATGCTACAATGGGAATATTATTCCCACAAAGTTTAGAAAATGTATAAGCAAGCAATGAAGCTGACGGTGGAAAATGAGAAAACCCAAGCAGGTTTCAATTTAAAGCGTTAAGAAAATCAGACTCCTTTGTAGTAAGACAATGCTGGAAGCCCCAAGAGAAAAGAAAGGAGAACACATCTGTTCCTACTGACATCAAGGAGGCTAAGGGCCAGGCTCTGCCCCTGTGCACACACAACTACCATTACTTTCAGCTGAAATAACTTGTAATTTAGGGTTCAGCTGGGTATTGAGCATTAAAGTCAAAACTTCGTAGTATCGTTAGATGTCATAAATTATTATCAGTGCATCTTGCTCATGCCTAACAATATTGTACAAACTGAATCTTTGACAAGAGAGTCCCTCTCTTGAAAATTTGAGTATCCAGTCTAAGAAAATATGCAACTAGCATTAAGAGGAGAATGCTGAGAAACACTGGCAGAAGCTGTATGCATCCAGAGTTTGGTTATTCTAAACTATTTACAACCAGATCATATTACTCAAAATTTCCTGTTGCGGAAGATTAGAAAATACTATATGGAATGCTTTTTAATTCATATTCTTTTGGTAGTTATTAATTGATCAATCAGAATTTACTTTAAAAATTATTCCCTTCCAAACGGTTTGGAAATGATTGCAGAAATATATCACTACTTCTAAAATGTTTTCTTGATGTTTTTTCAGTTATAAAGAGGTCTATTTGAGTATTGTTGGTATTGCACCTCTTCTTGCAATGCTCTTCTTCATCACACTACTTTTGAGTCAGTGTTTTTTGCATATATATTACACCTCAACCAATTGAGCAAAATGTGTTAATTTACCTAATTTACTTAACAACTTATAAAGCTATAATGGAAAGAAAGAAAAAAGAAAGCAAGGAAGAGTAAGGAATTGAAACAGTGGTAATGGAAAGACAGCTTAATCTATTTGCTTTTAAAAAATATCAGCAGAAACAGTATTTCCAATATCAACAACTTTAAATATTGTCTTTTCTTAGTAGGAAACCAATAGCATTTTTTATTTTGTACATAATTTTATTTGTGGGACCTGGAATTATTTCAAATAAATAGTTCCAGATGGACCAGCTGTCAACTTATTAAGAGGTGTAACTAAGGGTTCTTATGGTGCATTCCTACATTGTATTTCAGTATCAGTAAGACTGTTTTGATATCCAGTAGGAACTGTACTCTACTATATTCTCCATGGAAACCGTAAAATAATGCTCAGTATCTTAAACTCCACTGCTGTTGACGTGGCAGTTGGTTTTTTCCATCATTTTTGAACATTTATGTAAAATTTTTGCCCACATCTGTTAAAAATATTGGCAAAAATTCAAAAGAACCGTTTATCCATTGTCTTGTTTTCATTTAAATGTGGTCTGAGGATATCCAGAAAAAAACTGTTATTGAAATGTACATTAGTACTCAGTGTAATATTAAAAGGAAAAAAAAAAGCTTATGGCAAACTATGATAAATAAACTGGTTATAACAGAATTATCTATTGCTCTTCAGGAAACAGCATATTGGCTTGCATTGCAGAGACTCCAAAAGAATCAGAATTTCGGAAGACATGAAAATAACTTACCACAAATAATTGACACAGAAGCAGGTCCATAGGAAGTAGGGTATTTAGGCAGAAAAAAAGTGGATGGCAGATCAGAGTTCTTTTTTATACTCGGTACAACCAATTTTCCTAGTTTTCAGGAGTATAACCTTCCAAGAAGCCTGTGTGCAGTGGTCCTTGTCTCTTCTTATGTTGTCGTACTACTGACTTTGGCTAATTTTCTTCACAATAGCTGTGTATGGTGCTGTGGTTTGGATTTGTAATCAAAACAGTGTTAACAACAGGAATGTTTTCGTTACTACTGAGCAGTTCTCACACAGCATCAAGGCCTCTTCTGCTTCTCACACCATCAGTAACCAGGCTGGAGAGGAACAAAGAGCTGGCAGGGGACGCAGCTGGGACAGCTGACGCCAACTGACCCTGAGCAGGGATATCCTACATCACACGGCATCATCCTTGGCATATTAAGCTGGAGGAAGAAGAGGGAACAAGGGGACACTCTGGTGGTATTTGTTTACCCGAGTAACCATTACATGTGGTGGAGACCAGTTTTCCTGGAGATGGCTGAACACCTGCCTGCAGATGGAAAATTTTGGAAGAATTCCTTGGTTTGCTTTGCTTGTGTGTGTGGGGTTTGCTTTCCTATCTTCATCTAAACCCTCAAGTTGCCTTTTACTGTTTCAATTCGTTTCCCCACCGCATTGTAAGAGGTCATGAGCAAGGAACTATCTGGTCTAAACCGCAACAGTTCTCCATATAACATATGCCTTCATTAGTAAAACGTCTTGTAAATCAGATCCATTTTCACCAACTCTCATGGTTTATGCTGTTTTACTAAGCAAACTGGTAAAAAAGCCAAGTCAGCTACAGGAGACTTCATTTTATTAGGAACTTCCTGAAGGTCCTAATGCTCATGAAAAGTCTTATAAAATTTCTACATAAATATATGCTCACCTATATGAGCAAGATTGTGATTAAGTATTTCCTAACAGGAGAGCTTCAGAAAGCTCCAATAAGCTACTAAATACTGCAACACAATCTGTGGAATAGATTTTTGATGCATTAAATGCCTAGGTAAAATCAAAAGGGCCTACTTTGAACGTGGACCAACAACTCAGGAAATATACACACATTCTCCAATATACAGAGACACTGAAGTCAAACCCAGAGGCAATGTAAAAAGGTATCTTCTGCACTTTCCTGTTACAATTCATAGCTCAGGTATACAAGCATACTTGCCCTGTTTACACACTTTCTATAAATTATTCTCTGGATGGACTTGATTCCTGCCATTTGTTCTCATTTTTCAAATTAGCTGGCCACATACTATTTGCCCCCTTGATCTAAGTGTTGGCAAGTCACTGGTTAACTGTAAAGAAGAAAGAGCTTTCTGTAAAACTATTTGTTAATTGCAACACTTTCTACTGACAACTGTAGCCACAGCGAACTTGAACATGTAAGCAGAGATACAGCCGGGTCAACAGAATTCCCTACTGATACTAGCCATCATTGGTATGTGATAAAAACACACTTTCCTTTTTCAAAACTTTACAGCACTGCTAGCTCAGAGTCATCCTATAACAATCTAATAATACTTTGGAATTTTTCTTTCTTTTCCTTTGTGATTTACGGATGATGAGTCTCTAGTGTATAATCAAAATTTTTGGCTTTTTTGTTTCCATTAAAACTTCGTCCCAGCTCTATGATTTTACTCTTTACCTGATTTGCATGTTATTCCAAACATCCTGTATATTGCTAGTGGGCTTTTATCCAATTTTAGTTCATTTATAGTTACTTACCAAGACCACTTCTGAAAATGCATTAAAAAAATAAAATCCAAAATTACTTTTTTAAATGCTACCCCTAACTTTTCTCTAGAATGATATCTTCTCTTAACAGGATCACTTTTGCCATACTTCATATTCCTAATCTCTTACATGTACACCTATCTCTATTTTCTGCAGTTTATCAAATGGGCTCCACAGTAAAAACATCCCTGAAATTCAGTGTTGTATGCTATCACCAACTAGGTCATGTAAGTGAAAAGTCCTAGGTCTCTTTTCATTTCTTAAATACTGGTACTGTCTGACAATCTCCAGGAATAGGGTACCAACTCTGACTTCACAAATTTAGATAGAGCTTTAACTCCTCTGACTTGAACACACTCTTGATTTAAATTTCCCTGTGAAAACAGTAACATCCTTTTGTATACATTCATTTATTCCCCTTCATTGTTTTTCTTCACCTTTTACTCCAGACAACAATTATCAGGAATACGAGTACTCAGTCTGAGGAAGAGCGCCTCAATTTTTCAACCCATCTTCACTAAAAAAAAGAGCTCAACTTCTTCATTTCAGGATTTCTTTACATTTCTACAAGTGATACGCCTTTTGCCGTTTTTTATTTATTTTAACAATCTAATTTAATTTGAATGTTGGGAACTTTCATCTCACCCTTTCTGTTTCTAACCTCTAAGAAACAACTTTCTCCTCCTACTACTTCTATCTTGTTTGAAGTCACTCCCTTTGCAAATAAGCAGTCTTCCTTATACAATGCTCTTCTCACTTACTAAAGAAATTTCCAGACTTGCCCCTAATCAGATGTTCAAGCATTCTCACTATTTCCCTCTATTTTCCCTACAGCATACTTTTTAAAGCTGAAATGCTTAGATGTCAATCAATTTATATTGACATTCATTTTAAACTGATTGAATCCATGATTACTAAATCAAAGATTATATCCTCTGAGTAAACAGGCTTTTTGAATGTTGCTAAATGATTAATATCTACATGTTTTTTCTACTAAAATAAAATCCTATAGGTGTCTCATTCATGTGTTCTTCCTTGTTTTGCAATTACGTATATTGAATAGTACTAATTAAAACCCTTGGGCCCAGAGCATTTACTTCTCTTGACTGGAATTTACTGCTACCAAAGAAATAAAAAAAATTAAATAATAATAATTCCTACTTTTGCACATATCTAGGGTTTTCTAGTATGCTAATCATTTGGTGGATTGTGTTATGAGTTGCTGAACCATATAGCCCAATAGAAGAGAGGCTGCCATAGCAACATTTTCCTAGGCCTAGTCAGTAGCAAGTCTGAACACATATTCCTAAAAGGCACACACACAAAGAAAGTATGTGTACACAAATATATATTTTTATATATATATAAGCACAAGGCCAACCACACAGATCAACACAGACAGAAACATTCAATCAAACACAGATGGCATGAAGGGTGAAATCCTCTCTGGCATGGGTCCCTGTAACCTGAGGTGTGACTCTTGCTGCTGGCACTTACACCCATGCAGAGACACACAGATAGCACAGGGAGACCTCTCACACAGAAAGATTTAGAAATAGAGTCTAGTCTAGGAGTGACTGCACTGATCAGGTGCAGGGCACAACCAGACAAGCAGACTGCCCAGCAGTTTGTTTACACAGGGCTAGCCCTATTTACCTTCTCACCCCACCACTTTCTCACGCCTGCTCATTCCAACATCACCTTGATCCCTTCCTTTCCCTGCCTTTGGCTCTTGCCCTAAACATCCCGTAAGTCTTAACAGCCCCAAAATGCTCTATTATCCATCTCATAATGTGTCGTGTAGCCCTAGGCAGTAACACAGAGCTTTTTGGTCGACTGCTGAGTGTGTCCCCCACCTGCACGGGAACTGAGGCTTCCCTGGCAGTGGCTGGGCATGAACTCCCTTTGTCTGACCTGGCTCCCCCATCTGCCCAAGTGCCCCTAAACTCCCCTGTGCCTGTGGAGATGAGCCTTTTATCACCTCTCCTAACACACAGTCAACTAAGTATCACGGATGAGATGCTGCCAGTGTTGCACATTCAGGTCTGCAATGCCAATCAACAAGAGGTTCAAGGCAGGGAGTAAACAGGAGCAGCCCAAAATAGAGCAACTGTAGAACTGCACAGGTGAAAAGCCACACCAGAACCACTATAAAAATAAACACAGTGAATTTCCAAAAGGGAACTTAGGTTCAGAGTTTTTATATGTCATCTGAGACTGAGAACTTTACCTTAATGAGATTCCTCTTCTCTTTGCTGCTTTCCTCTACCACTACAGATAACCTTTCTATCTACACCCAGGCCACTGAAGCAGTTCTCATTTCAGACCACAATGGAAATCATCAACATTTCCAGCTCAGGTCTACTCCAAAACCTTGCTGAGGCACCACTTGACCACCAGCTCAACTGAACAGGCACAGCACCTTGGAAAATCCCATGACTGTTTTTTCTGGGAGCTCATCCAGCAAGACTTCTCTCGACCAGACAACAACCCTATCTTGCTTATAAAATACGAAGAGCTCTTGGACTACAATGATTTGACATGCACCAGCGACACACATTATCAATCCACACTGCTTGTTGTTATTTATGCACCAACATAGCAGTACTTGTCCTGTTCATGGGATGGGTCGTGCGATTGTAAACTGTGATAGGAATCCAGCCTTCTTTTTGAGCCTGTCGGTCACTCACTATGCGCACTGCACCGTACAAGTAACAAAAATAGACATGCTGCCTACTGCTGGGTCTCAGAAATATCAGGACGCCCTTGGTAAGGGGGAAGCATGCCCCGGTGACCTTGAACACAGCACAGTGCCCGTCCTCTGCTCTCCCCTTCCAGGCACAGAGCAGGAGCCACTGCCAGACGAACTCCCCTGCATCCCAGGGAGCGCTGCATTTTTTAGGGGCGCGAGCCGAAGAGCGCTTGAGCGCCCTGAGTCCGGGAGGTGAGAATGGGAACTGGGGGCCCACACGCGAGCACGAGGGATTACAGCGGATTTTCCTTCAAACGGCGACACCCAGGCACACAGCTCTCCCCGGGGAGGCTCTCCCTTGGCTCCGGCCTTGCAGCGCTGCGTTCCCACGGCCGGCCGGGCGGGCAGCGAGAACGCGGTGCGGGCACAGCGCTCGGAAGGGGCGCGCACCCCATCCGCCGGGCGGGAGCGCCGCGCTGCCCGCGGCCGCGGAGGGGACTCCCGGGAGGACGGCTGGCGAGGGCGGAGTGGCCCATCCCGCCGCCG
>VZRL01005189.1:803546-872587 GCA_013397895.1 Origma solitaria | reverse complement strand
CTCGGGCGGACCGGCGGCGGGGCCGTCTCCCCCTCCGCCGCGGGAGCGGAGTGCGGCGGCCCGCGGAGGGGGCGGGGAGGATGACTTCATGCCGCCGGAGCGCCGTGAATTTAGGAGCAGCAGCTGCCGCCGCCGGCGGCGGGATGTGGGGGTGAAGTGACAGCGGGAGCTGCCGCCGGCTGAGGGAGGAACAGCGCCGGGCACCCGCCGAGCCCAGGGGCTCCGGGCCGCCACCAGCAGCCGCTGCGGGAGAGAGGGAGGGAGGGAGGAAGATGCGCTGAGCCGGTCGCTGAAAGGTGAGCGGGAGCTGCCGGGCGCGGGGGCGGGCGGCGAACGCTGCGCTGCTGCCCGGCCGAGGGAACGCGGCGCTGCCGCTGCGAGCCGCCCGCTTCGGCTCTGCCCATCCCGGGCAGCGTCTGCAGCCGTGCTGGGGCTCGTGGCTTCCTTCTCTTTGCCTCTGCTCCCTTCCGCCGTGTTTCCCTCCAGAGGCGGCGAGGCTGCCCTCTCTGAAGCGCCACAGTGTTGCGCTTTATCTTCCATGGCCAGGATGTGCGGTGGCTCGGTGCCAGCTCCCCGCTCGGCGGCCCGGGCTGCTCTCCGTGCCCGTGTCGGGCATGGCGCGGCGGCGGGGGCAGCCTCTCTGGCGCAGCGCAGGACGGGGGCGAGAGCGGGAGGGCTGCGACAGGTGCGGGACTGCGCCCCGAGTGCCCGCGCTCTTCCCCCTCCGGTGCGCGTTCCTCCAGTGACGGGAAGACATCTTAGGGCAGAAGGGCTTCAGGGGAACAGAAGCAAAAAAAAGATGTCATCTCATACACGTTCCTGGATTTGTAAGTCGCTTCACGGGAAACTAAAGAGTGTAGAAGTTTGAGAACCGGCCCTTACGCCAAAATGGATTCTGTCGACTTCTTCGAAGACTGTATGGTTTTTTTCCTTTTATTGATTTTTATCATCTAGCCCAAGGCTCGCGCATACAAAATAGCAACAAAATTCAAATGCATTTGTTTGTTAATGGAAGAATTAGTCAGTTGCTGTTCCATCATATCACCTGTAGAAGTGGGAAAAACAAGAATGCATGCAGATTGTAGCTTGGCTGTTGACACTGCACAATGTGGTACGTACACAGGTCTCAACAGCAAATGAATGGTGTTTGGAATTGAGTAGAAGGAAAAAAATCTGCCTGACCTATTTCTGTGCCTGATGAGCTGGTGGGTTTTGGTTTTTGGTTTTGGGGGTTTTTTTGGTTGTTTGGTTTGTTTTTATTTTTGGTTTAACTTTGTTCTCTGAAAAAAAAGCCTTGCCCTAAAGCAGGTATGGTAGTACAGGAGGCTGGCATGGAGAGGCAGGTCATTAGAATAAGGGCTGTCTGCGTATGTAATGGTTAATGGCTCTGTGTGGTTTGGAAATGGAAGCAATGACTGTGTCTCTGGGAAGTAAAGGATCGGGAATTAATCTGTTCTTAATGAAAAAGGAAGCAGGATACTGGAAGTTGAAGGTTATTTTATTCAACGTCTATTTACCTGTATGTTCAAGGATCCTGTTAGCCAAGCATTCACAGAGAAGCTCAGTCAGTTGTGGGATTCTTGGTTGTGGTTGAACCTTCTGGTCATGGTACTGGAGTGACAGAAGTAATATTGAGGGAGGTAACAGGGAGTTGCTTTGTTTGTTGTCATTATTTCTGGGAAGATGTTTAAATACAGTAAGTACTGTTGCTGGATATGCAGAAGGCGAATGTTGGCTACAGAGACAGAAATTGTGTATAAAAAACAATCGAGGCTTCACAAGGCTGAAACAAAGAGTGAGTGATGAATTGCAGTGTCAGAAATCAGTCCAACAGACAAATTTTTTCTCTGAAGCACAGTCTTGAACTGTG
The DNA here is from genome assembly GCA_013397895.1 of Origma solitaria. Lineage (NCBI taxonomy): Eukaryota > Metazoa > Chordata > Aves > Passeriformes > Acanthizidae > Origma > Origma solitaria. Next base: position 870,717 of record VZRL01005189.1, on the reverse strand, counting down.
ATCCTCTATAGGCTTGTTGCTTTAAGCATGTCATGGCACATCCAATATATGTGTTTCAAACTAGGAAAAAAAAATCCCGTTTTGTCAAACTTGTCTCTTTCATCTACCATGTATTTGTTTTGTTCCTGTAAAACACTTGGAAGCATTGGTTAGGACGTTTCTATTGTTTCTTCCTTTCTAGAAAAAAGCGTGGTTGACTGTTTCAGAGGTTGCAATGTTTGCAGTGTTTGGCTGATTTCTTCTCTAGCTGCCTTTGGTTGGAAAATGAAACCATGCAGCTGAGTTCAGATGCTTCACATATTAGTCCACCCGTTCTATATAAAGTCAATTTCTTCACTGAAGTGAAGAAATCAAGTAATGGCCTCCTAGTCAGCTGTTGCAAGCGCAGGGTAGAATGAGTACTCGCTAATGTTGACACGGTATTATCACAGCAAATTTAGCTCTTTGTGCTTCCTCGCAAACCTAATATTTCAAGACTCTTAGTTAACATTCTTTTAAAGTAATGTGGTAGCAGAGATGAAGTAGTAGTTGACCAAGAACCACACTGCAAACTTGAATTGCTTTTGTTTTTATCTTGTGTACTCCAAAGGCAAATGGTGTAATGTGCATGTGTCCATACGAAAAAATGTATACCTAATTATCACTGTGAGTTTAGTTCAATGGTGTAACTGATGTAAATCCACTTCATACAGATTTCTTTCCAGGAACTCTTCTTCCTCCTTCCATTACTATAAGTTCCATACTTCTGCCAACCAAAGAAAAGCATCTTTATTGTGGTTGATCTGGGCAGCAGCACCACTGACTGGAAGAACAGCCTAGTTAGTTGTCCAGCTGGTTGGTGCCAGACGGACCGGGTAGCAACTTAGGTTTAGTTGTCTTTTCCTCAGAGGTTCTGCTGTTTTGGAACATTTCACCTGGATTTGTTCTTTAGATTTGTAAGAGCTTAATTATCTTTAAGATTTCTAGGCTGTAGTCAGCCTTTGAACCAGCAGGTTCATTTACCCAATTTTATTAGTGGGGACCAGATGGGTATGTTTGCGAAAGGCTTGTTTCCGTAGTAGAACAAACTAGAAAACCTGGTGACCTTGAATGCACTTGAAGTTGCAGAGGTTTGATTTCACTTGTGGTCCTTTCCAAGGGCTGAGATGAAACACTTCAGTTAAATATATTTTCTGTTATTATGAGAATGTTTAAAAATTATGTTTCCAAGTGCTGTTTGAACTAACTGAAATAACCACGTTTCAGCGCATGCAGGTCATTTTTCACTTACGTTGTTACTAGGCTTTCAGTTGGATTATTTTTTCCAATTTAAGATTTCCATAAAGAAAGGCTTGGGCAGAGTATAAGGGAACAGATATTACACAATTAACTTAAAACTATGTATGCTAGTATCTGCAAAGAATCAAGAGTATTTCAACAGTAGTGATACCATTTTTATTTTGAAGAATAAATGCATTCACACTTTCTAAATGCATTTCCTTAATGCACAATAGCTAAGGTTTCTGGGAGAGAAAAAAATTATACTGAAAAATAAATGCCAGGCACAAACTGAAACTTGTCTCCTACAATGCAAATGGATTTCGTGTGGGACTAATTGTCAATAGAGGTTCTTTATGTGAGTGCCCAGTCAACTGCAAAGATAGCAATCATTAAGGAGAACAGAGAGTTTTATCCATTTATAATATATTAGTGGTGGCGACAAGACAGGTATTGATTATGTTTTTATTTTGAATTTGATATAGTCAAGTAAGTCAGCACTTCACAACCCAGATAATGAGCCCCTGAGTTTAATATTAAATACGGAGATAAAAACGCAGAGTTCATGTATGCTTCTTGCAAAAGAAGGCTGTTTGAAGCCTTTCCCTTGAAGGGGACTGCAAGTAAACATGCACAAGCATGGATCCATTTATATGTATTTCTTTCATGATACATCAAGAGATTAGCTTTGAGAAAGTCTCCGTATTTTCTACTTGGATCTGATTGTACAAGAACTGTATGTTTCCAGTGTATATCCCTGTTTTAAAATATATGAGAGGAGAAAGTAACACAAAATGGACTCCTTATAGGACAGTTGATGCAAATGTACCACTCAAATGCCAGATCAAAAAATTTCTTTTCTTTTTCCTTTAATTTTTGTGTTAGAACCAATAAGATATGATAGTGGGTTTTGTATTATACTGAAGATGTGCTGCATTTCTGAGCTGGTCATATTTCTGTGATTGTAAAGTGACTCCAGGATATCTCTGCTCTTCTTCCCTGGCTGAATCAAGTATAAAATGTGAACTCTGAGGAAGACCTGCAGTAGAAGAATTTCTGTGTCAGCTGGGGTGTAGTTCTCTCTAGCAGAATTTGGTTTGTTTTCTAACCTTTATTAAAATGAATTTAAAAGTTGGCTACATTGCTGTTCTTTGCCTTTATAAGACTCCTGAGGAATTTAACCTGCCTTTATGGCAACTGCCTGGTCTGTGCACAGTTCAGTATCCCTTTCTGCACTCATGTCCCAATGATTCCTCAGATGTGATAGGCAGACAGGTCTAATGCCAACATACAGCCTTAGTTTCTCTTACTTTGACTGCTTCTTTTTGTCACATTTTTGTTCTTGCAACTATCCCAAACAATCCAAAGGTGTATCAAAGTTATCTTGGCAGCTGTTAGCTGACCCATGAAATATGCTGCAGCTTTAATGAGATCATATAGATCTTAATATATTCATATAAATATATATATTATATAATACATATATTTGCTAACTATTCACTCATTTGCCTTCTACCTCCTACAGAATTTCCACTTACACATATGGTGAGCACATAACTGTGGTGAAACGATCTCACCACCTGTTGTTTTAAAATAGCACAGATGCTTATTAATGGTCCTTCCATGATACTGTTTATAGTACATGTTAAACCTCACTTAAAATACTGTGGATCATGTTGGTAAAGGATATTATTACTTCAGCAGCAGCCTTAAATTGATTCCTGTTCAGCATCTTGACTTAGCATGTTGGTCGTTAGTAGGTAGGAGAGAGGTAAACTCCACAGAAGAGTCAAAGCTGTGATGCTCATTCAGTGAGCTGTCATTTAATCTTTCACAAGGTGTTCTGTGGAAATGCCTGCTGCCTTTTGGATAACTAGTCAGCCCCAAGAGCTGCAAAAATCATGAGCACACAGGTTCTCTATGTTCGTAACTCTTGCACTCAGCTGATGTGAATTCCTTCAGGCCCAGCTCAACATCACCTTCACACTTCAAGGCAAGGGAAAGTAAGTAATTGCAGAACTTTAGCCTTGACCAAGGGTTTTGCTTAACATATATGTAGCTTCTTTTTCTTTCTTTTTTTCTTTTTTTATGGAAAAGTCATTTCTAAACTGACTAAATTAAGTTTAGGTAAAAAAATGTTCCATCAATTCCTGTTTTCTTTGTTCTATCTCACAAATCACTTGGATTCTCAGTTTTGCATTCAAAGGATTTCTAGAGTTCTGCCTAATATTTCTGGTCTACAGCTCTCTGCATTTGTCTGGGAATTAATTTTTTTTGTCTAACCCAGTCAAAGTGGAAGCTAAAAATGTATTTCTCCTTTGAAGTCATCTATCCACAGGTAGACCAAGAAAAATTCTTGATATTAAGTGTCAGTTTGCTGAGATGTAAATTTGAAAGTGCAATCAGGATGAACAGGCTCAGCTATTTTCAGCCTTCCCAAGGTGCTTGCTTGAGGCACAGAAAGTTGTTGACATCTGTTTGTTGCGAGTGAATTCCAAGAAAACACTCTTATACACTGAAAAAAATATATAACAAAAAAAGGAACAAAATATGTTTCTCATTTAAGTTTAGCAAAAAACTCCTCGTAACTAGTAGGATGAGTACCTTTGGAATGTGCTTTTTTAAAAATGAAATATATGCAAAAACCTTTTTTCCTGTGGTACATAACAGATGGCATTGATTGTTTGGGTTTAGTATTGCTAACAAATTTTTTTAAAAGTTGTTCACACTAGAATGGTGACTGTCAGATGCCAGTTCAAATTATATAGGATGGGTAAAAACCTCTTCTTGTTCAGTAGAAAAACCTCTGTGGTATATTACAATGCAGCTTGTAAGAATATAAATCTGCTATTAAAATAAGATGGCAGGCAAAATTGCAGAAAAGGATACTTAGAGAAGTAATGAATAAATTAAGTGGAGTAATCATCTTTTGATACAGTGTCCCAGTGTCTGGTGCTCAACATTGATTAGGAGTTCCGTGGGCATAAAGCAATGTTTGCACTATTACATTTAATTGCAGGAGGCATCGTGTCCTCACTGCATGTGTTTTTGGCTGATCTGATTTGTCTTCACAGGCTCCACAGTATCCTTTGGCATGATTCAGAGCATGTGGAGTGTAAGGAAGAAAGTCTCTTTGTTTTCTCTTAAAATTTGTTGCCTAATGCTTTAATTGGGGGCCTTTTTAATTGACATGATGTGCGTGATGTTAAACAATTGTTTCCTTTTCAGTTTCTCACCAGTCAAGATTTTCTGCCACATTCTTTTTTTCCTCAAGAACAGTGTGATCTTTGTCTATGCACTCTTAATGCACATATGGACTTTATCTCATATTTAACTTATTCTTTGATGCTACTTTTTAGACTTTCTGAAAATTTATTTCTGATCTGCAGAGTTTAGAAACTCTATTCATATTTATATCCCATTTCTTTCCCATTATTTTCATTATTCAAATTTTTTTTTTCAGTTACCAATTATGTTTCAATTGGGCTGATCTCTTGTGTCCCTATGAGGTTCCTTTCCATTGTAGGATCAATACAATAATACATTTTTATGACTTTAAGGTACCGGTGCCATTAGCAGGAGACATAAAAGTTGATAGCCAGATATCAAAAATGCATTTTAAATGTAGGAAAGAACAAACTGTAGTGCGTAGCTTTACAGAACAACAAAAATTCAGTCATAAACCCATCCTTTGTTTTGTGTTAGTCTTGTTTTAAAATAGTTGGATGATGGCAGCTTTACTGAATTGGGCTAATGTTTTTGAGCTCAGACATGGAAACCAAACAAAAAGTGAATAGGATTTGTTAATGCATATAAGAATTGGAGCATGTGAAAATAATTCAGACTCTAAAAGGGAGGCATAATATGAAACACTTCATTTAAAAAAAAAAAAACAACCACAACAAACCACACGAAACCAAAAATAGACTGCTGCATTTTAAGTAACTGTTATTTGTAAGGTCTCATGGAGTCAAAGCGTGATAAGAGATGTGAATGGAGTCTGCATAAATATAGAAGCTGTATGACTTGAGAAAGAGACATAGCTTATCAAAATGATTACAGCATGCCTTTAGAGCCTAAGGGAACTGCAGCTTTTTGTCAGTGAAATAAGCCCATTTTATCATATATTTGTTTATATACAGGTGACTAATGTTTACAAGCACCAAAACCTTTTCCAAGCAAAATATTTGTCCTGAATAGGGAGTTCTCTTTCTGAATAGCTTGAGGCTTTATGGAACACTTCTTTTTTTTTTTTTTTTTTTTTTTTTTTCCTTTTCCTATGTGTTTATTTGCCTGCAGGGAGTACAGGTGCTGATTTACTGAATGGCAGCTATAATATTATATGGTAGTAAGAATTGTATTGATGCCAGTGTCATTCACTCTAAGTGACAATATGCAAAAATAATGCAACCACTGCTGCATGTTCTTTTAAAGTCTGATTTTTCTGTCTATACCTAATGTGGTACAACTTGGGCCTGACTGGGGCAATGGCAATATTCCCTTCGATTCTACAAAAGCAAAATCCTTGCTACATGGTGAAAAACAGGTGCAAAGCCTTCACTCATCCCCAACTCATGCACAAAGCATCTCCAGAACAGATAAAGTTTGAATGGGTATTTATAGAAGATGAACATGATAGCCTGCAACTGGAGGAACACAGATACTGTATAAGAAATTTAAGCATGTAATATCACTTCCTCACTGATACTTTAGTATTTGTTACATGTTCATGTAACAGTAGGCTTTTAATATTAGCTAATAATGGGGAATGACTTCATTAGCTTTTAAGGAAGGAATTGCATGAAAGTGTTTCGCATGGTATAATTCATTAGCTAATTGTCACTCTAGAACATGCTTTTCAACTGTACACTCTGCACACTTAGGCAATTGCTATACAGGCCAAAGAGCACGAAGAAACATTTTTCTTATCCTCTTTTTCTCAGATACCGGGGAAATGTATTATTTATGTAGCCCCTTTCATCATGGAAGGGATCTCAAAACGCTTTTCAGCACTTCCATTTTCATTGACAACATTTGGAAATAAGGGATGAAAGCTGTTATTTAAACATTGTTTTCCCACAGTTGTATAGCCAATAAGACTACAGATCAGAGTTATTTATGCAAATCTCAAGAAAAAGGTACTGATTTCTGATGACTGCTGCAGCACGCTGAACTGTGCTATTTCCTTCCAGGCAGAAAATTCTCTTTCCTTTCACTTTTGTGCTTCATAGAAGCAATTTTTGAAGGCCATTCATCTGTTACAGACTGCTGCTCTGCTTGTTAAGCAGCGTTTCTAGTGGGATAACACACTATGCAAATACAGTTTGTGTAGGTTTTCTAGGTCCTTCAAGTCCAATTTTTGTTTGCATTTCTGTTCTTCCATCCTCCTCTAGCATTCTTGGTCTGGCTAAGACAGAGACTGGTACTCATTTTGCAAGTATATTTTTCTACTGAATTTTTTAGTGTACAATTTTTTAGTTTGAAGTTGTGTCTCTCTTGGTGGCACAATATTTCTTAACTACTGTCTTAACATTTACTGGGAGATTAACAGGTTGCATACCGTAAATAACTGCATATGATTTCTTAAGCCAACTACAAGGCAGAATTCTAGAAAAAAGAAAACTGTAGCACTGTTCTGAGGTCAGTATCCAAATGAATGCCCATCTTCCTGTGATGGTATGTTGCTTAAATTTCCTACTTCAGTGGGAGAAAAACGAAGCGCCGAAAACATTCCAAGTTTCCTCTGCTTTCCAGAATGTGTAATCTGAACACTGTGTATTTTTTGAGCCTAAGGCAGCACCTGAGCCCTACATTTTGGGGTCCAAGCGAGTTTGTGGCAAGTAAGCTCTTCTATCCAGCTCCTCTTGAGAGGAGCAGCTGCCTGTGTTTCTGTGCTTAGTAGTGATTCATTGCACTCTCAGGGCTTCTCTTCAGTGTCATCTTTCATAATTCTATTCTTGTATAAATTTTGGTAGCAAGTATGGAGTTTCTGAGTTTGGCTGGGTTGTTTTTTGGGGGTTTTTTATGGAATGGCTGTCAGCAGGATCAGAGTTGCAATCTTTGCTTTAAGTTAAACGATATCCGTGAACACTGCTGAGGACTAGGACAGTTTCATGTATGACTGTTGCCAAGGATTTTTGTGCATTTTTTACTTACGTCAGCTTGTTCTTCTGAACAAGGCAAAACTTGTTCTGGGAATTGTTGAGGGTTAGATGCCATTTCCCAGTAGGTGATTTGAATGTTGTTTAGAAAATAAATTCTCCTTTTAGAAGCCTCTTAGTTTACCTGACTTTCCTTTGATGTGGCTGCTTTTGAGGCAGGCCAGATTTTTAGCTAATTTGTCTGGCTTTTCTCCGTTCAAACTGCTGAAAACAGTGGAAGCTTTCAGTGCATCCTGTGATATCTGTCTTTCAGCTAATGTTGCTTCTGTGACATTCTTCTTGAACACTTAATCTTATCTGCCATTTGTTCTGTTGAAGAAATTTCAACTTCCCATCCCCCTTTCTGAAGTATTCCTGTTCTGCTCATAGAGCAGTAATTTCAGGGAAGTGTTCTACTTTATCTCTATTTTTTTCACATATTTGAAAGCCTTGTTAAGGAAAGCAGAAATATTTTGGAGTATCATGGTTTTCATAGTGACAGGTGTAGATACTTTCAGTGGTTTTACTTTCTACATGTGGGGATTTTTGTGAGTGATATGAAAATCCAAGATAATTCATCATTTAACGCCTTAAGCTTGTCTTAAGTCTCCTTGAGTTTCCTTTTATAGCGCTTATTTATAATGTAATTAACATTCTGATAATAGTGGCCAAAATAGTAGATTTTTATTTTGTCACCATGACTCCTCTGTTGTAAGAGATCCTTTTGTAAGTAAGAACATAGATGTGGACAGATTGGAAAGGAGCTAAATAGGAGTTAAATGTCATCAGAAAAATGGGAGGGTGGATCTAGTGCATGTCCTTCTGGATAAGTCAAAAATGTAAGATCTAAAAACTTAATTGTATGGACATACTAATGTTGGTATGACAGTTGTTTGTCCAGTGGCTGAGTTTTTCTCTCTTCTTCCATATGAAGTGCCACCTCTGTGAAACTAAAAAGTGTGAGCCCAATATGAGTGAAGGAGTATTTCCTTTTATGAAGATTAGTAATAGCAAAATTTGAGTAATACAAAGTAACGGTAGCTATGATCTCTGCTCTGAGCTTTTCCTCTCCTTTTTTCTTTTCTGCATGTATTATTTAGGTGTTTCTATCTTATAGTTTGGGCATAAAGACTTCTTGCTCTTACAAACTAAGGAACAAAAGCTTCTGTGTTGAGTTTTTTGTTTTGTTTTTCTTATGGGTTTCTACTATTCTCTCCAACTAGCCAGCTCACTGAAAGCCAAAATCTTATACTTGTCTTGAAGACTGTTTATATCTGACCCAGCTGATGTATCACTAAAGGAGAAAGTATTCAGAGAAGCGTGAAAAGATTCAGTAGCATTAAATAGCAAAGCGTAAGGGTTTATTCCATGCAGGAGCAGCGTTTTGAAAGCTAAAAGCAAGCTGAAGGAAGAGGCATTAATTGTGGGAAGTTAATGTAAAATGGGAATCAGAAGAGATGATTTTTCAAATCCTTTCAGCTACTGAAAGCATTGAATCAGAGGTCTTAGGTTTACAAGTGATCAAGTATAAAGAGAGATAGGAAAGAAGCCTATTAGGGGTAAAGTAAAACTGTTGAAGTGGCTGTTATGTACCTGCTCCCAGCCAGCTGAGTGTAAAGAGTCTCTTCTCTCCTACCCTTGAGAATGGTTTTAGGCATATTTGACCAGAATTGTTGGTTATTTAAGGTGGCATGAATGACATCTGAGAGTGAGACACAGCTGAAGTCAGTATCCATGTGGTTCTATAAATAAAGAAGGTTGCATGGAAGGCCTTGCTGAATGCTGGCTTGTCTGTTAACTGAAAGGGCTAACTCTTCACAAGTTTAATTCATTTTATTCCTTCTAGTGCTTGACTGTTCAAACCTAACCAAAGCAGAACATCAGTTACTTTCTCTTTGTATTTCTCCTTCTCTGTTTACTGATTGCTTCCAGAGCTTTATGTCAAACTTGATGAAAACTTGATTCTCGTTTTTGTAGTCATTTGCTTGATTTAACCTGGGAAATCTGCACACAACTACATCTGACAATAACCGGTTACTCCTGAAGGATCCTTTGTTGTCCTCTGAAAATCCTTTTGTCTCTTAACACAAAAGGAATAAACAAAGATTGGAGTAAGCTCTAAGGGGCCAAATGAGTGCCTCACCATCTGCACGTGGGTAATCCAGAGCACACTCACTTGGACTGGGCACATGTGCATGGTCTTTCCGTGGGAACTGGAATGATGGTGCAGAGAATGGGAATGCCTAGGTGTCATCCTGACATTTAATCATGGCAAGTTTGCAAAGTACTTGGGAAACATGCAATTTTAATATTTGGTCTCACTGACTGGCATGTTTTGCTGCTTTTTCTACAGGTAGACTTTTATTTCTTATAATTTTAAAAGTGGCAAAAGCTACTCTGCTGCCTGCACTGAACAGTACTTTAACCCTTTCATTTTCTGGAGCAGGTCCAGTAGGATCTACTGGAAAGTATGGCTTAGCCCCAGTTTTCTGATGAAAATACCTGTTTTGGCAAGTAGTTTCTATTTCCACAATTGCTTGGAAGAGGATGTACTTGATGCTTTCCCATCTATCTGAAGCTGAATAAAAGGACATATTTACACTTACAAGGCTTGTCTCAACATTCAAACTTTCTACCAGGTGCTTTGAGGGAGCTAAAATTGTGTTCCTTCAAATAACCCATTTCAGAAACAAGGTGGTTAACCAAATTGTTACTTGCAGTTTGCACTACTCAAAGTGCCTATTTGAAAAGATACTTCACCTAATAAGGGAAATAGTTTCGGCTCCTCCCTCAAGCTTCCTGGGAGAAGACATAGGCAAGAGAGTTTTTATTTTCAAGGGAGATTTTTCTGCAAGCCTTTGATCAAGTCCAGTTATTTCTATAGAATTTCTGTGGCATTCTTCTCATCTTCAGATGGCATCTGTGACCAATTTCCTAGTCTTTTTCTCTTACTATGAAGTACCAAAAAGTGGAATTTATTTGTCCCACATTGTTGGATAAGCTTGCTTAAAAAAAACCCAGCAGTGTCACTCAAATTTAAACTGGTCACCATTCCTTCTTCCATGCTTCTGTACTGTTCACTTAAATGTTTTTTGGAATAGCAAGGATATTACAGAATTCAAAAGAAAACTAATCAAATATCTTCTACAAAAAAAAGTAAATATAATGACTTAGTTACCAAGGTCTCTTGATTTGGTAAATCCCAGGTGAAACAGTAGAAAAAGCAAAGCTGTAAGTGTAAAGTATATTGAAGGATAGGATTATAATTAATGCAGATCACTGATGGTTAATGAAATAAAGATCCTGTCAATGAGACCCTGATGTGCTGGCTTTACATATTTTGGAGGTTGTAAGAAATACACTATAAAGCTTATCTTACTCGGTGAAACCTGATGTTGATGTTGTTTCCCATGTGCCAGGCAAGCACGGTGGTAGTTTCTGCACTGTTCAGCATTCAGATGTGTTGAGTTCATACCTATGACTTATGCACTGCAGCTTTTTTTGTACCTGTCATATGTGTGTGATGAATGGCTTCCCAAAAAGTAGTTCATAGTGGTGTTTAGATCTGTACTGGCCCAGACTGTAAGCAGCTTCTTCTGTGTCCACTCTGTAAAGATTCCTAAAAGACAGAGTTAAGAGTCTTGCCTCCTCAGAAAATACCAGTGAATGTCTATTTGAAGGAAAATGCTGTTTTTCCCTTTCTTCCTCTGTCTCTGCAATTGTTTGCAATATTTGTGAGTGTTCCTTTACCTTTCTGTCTCTTCCCTGACTACCACCCCCCTCCCTCACCCACCTCCCCAAGAAATAAAAGCAAGAGGGAAGTCTTTCCTGCAGCAGAAAGCAGAAACAGAATTCAGATGTGCTGTAAAGAGCTGTGAATATCTGGAGAGCTACATGATATCATACAACTTCTGTTTTGTACCAGTTGGAAAAACTTGTTTGTCTACTGATAAACTACCTTGACACACATCTTTCTTTTAAAATAACACTCTGAAAACAAAGAAATGCAAACTAAGTTTACTTGTTCAAAAGTGTGGGTACTCAGAATATAAAAGTACAGCAAATTTCTCAACAGTATCTTAAAAATACCTCTTCATAAGGCTCACTAAGCATGTTTGTTAGATTAATTCAAAGGCAGCACAGAGGAGATTAAGAGTTCTTCCAGTCCGTCTAAAAGACCTGCATGACTAGTGCTGTTTTGTCTGTTTACATGTAATGCATCTGTGATCCTGTTCATTGCAAACTTACATATTAAATCCACTGTAATGGCCCCCTTCTTGCTGTAAAACTATCAAACTGTTGAAACACTGAAACTGGACATTTCTGTTTCTTTTCATGTGACTCCTCACTTTGTTTGCCTCATTTAAATGTTTTACACCTCATTAATTTCTTGTCATTATTTTGTGTGTCTTAGTTCTTTCTACTTTCTTTGTACCGGACAATAAGAACTTTGTTTTATTTGTCTTTTTGCATTTTAAACTTTGGTACAGGCTGTTCTCTGTTACAGCTCCTTGTTCCGTCTACAACAGAGTAAGATTCTTCCAGACATCAGCGTGTTGCCTAAAAATCAAGAGGGTGGTTTAATGTCCCACTATCTTCCCTACTCCTATTGTAGGAGATAAAATGAAGACTTGACTTCTCTGAAAACAGAAGACTGCCAGCTTATCATTTGCATGTTATCTAGTAGCATGAAGAGAACCTCTTGTATCTGTTGCATTGTCAGAGGATGCTGACTGGCTCTTTCAAATTAATTACTGAAAATGGTACGCGAAACACAAGATGAAGAAATGCAAAGAAAAATCTCACCAGTTATAATGAACAAGATCTTTCAAGGAGTCTCTGAGAAACAGCTTAAAAAAAAAAAAAAACACGACCAAAAAAGTCCCCAAACAGTTTAGAAAATACTTATTTTTCAGAGCTGTGGCCAGAACACCATATGAGTTGCTTTTGCAAGATTCTTTGTTTTCTGCCTCTAGCAGTTCCAGGTCACTCTGTGTTTGTATCCCTCGCCTTTCTTCTTGTTTTCTCTCAAAGAGCAAATATGAAGGTCAGCTCTGGGCTCAGACCATATGTCTGAGTGATTGTTTCATACTGTAAATCTACTGCTTTTTTTTCCTAGCTTCCTTTACAGTTTCCTAGTTTGAAAACAACAGCCTTTAAAAGTTCATAATTGCAATGTAATAATGAAGAAACCTCTCTGCAAAAATGCATAATTAAGTCATTTTTTCCAGATGCTGTTAACAGATACAATTTCTTACAAGTATTTTATTTTATTACTTCAAAAATTCTTTTAACAAGAAAATCTTATTTCAATGCCTGCTTGCCCTTTGCATCCCAAAGGCTCGCTTGTGGGCCAGTTTATAAAGGAGATCATCGTTCTGCCTCTTGTATTTTTTTACTCAGCTTGTACCTATAGTATATATGTAAGACATTATTAGATAGAATATGTATATATGTTAAAAGCAAAATGCATTTACAGCCTTTAAGCTATCATCGAGCTGAAGGCCAGAGAATGTGTGTTCTTGCAAGTTTAGGAGTTAAGTATGCAAATCCTCATCTTCTCTTGAGAAATAACATATTTTTGACTGTATGGGTAAAATCTGATGAGAATTCAGCCAGTGAAAATTCTCCAGTAAAGTTAATTAAAGCTGGTATCCTGAGAACACTTTGCATTAATTTTGTATCAGATTATACTTCTACTTTCTGCACCCTTAATTAATCAAATCTTAATGGTTACTCAATCTATAGCACTCTTTGGGGCTTAAAAATATTAAGAGGTATGTTCCTAATTGAATAGTGGTATGTGGGAGGGGAGGGGTAGGTAGATATTGGTCCCCTTTTCTAAAGGGGAAATAGATTCTGAGCAGGAGAAAAAGGGCAGCTGGTCCTTCAGGACAAGGAATGGCAGCAGAAGGGAGGCAGCAAAGTAATTAACAGGTCTTTCTCTAGATGAGAAGGTGGCCTTTACTGTGCCTAATTACACAGACAGTAATTTAAAACATGCTGTCTTGTCTTGCAGTTGGATCCTTCAGTGCCTGGTTCATGCAGGCAGCCTGCTGGAGTCTCAGGCCTGTGAGCAGAAACCCAGGTAGTCTTTGCCTGAGACCTCAAGCTGAGAGGACAGATTGCTTGTGAAGTGTTAGAGCTCTCATCCTTTGTGGATTAGTGTTGTACTTTAATCCTGTGTAGATTAATGGCTTTGGCCTGTAATGTTACCATTTTGCATTGTACCAGGATACAAAGGAGTATCAACTTCAGTGTAAACCTGGGCTCCAGTAAGTAGAAAGCTAAAATCTGATTTTACAAACTCTGTGCAGATATGTGATTAATAGGAAAATATTTAGTTACTTGTACTATATGGCAGGAACGAGCAAGTCTCAAGCAGGCTATACTAATGTCAAGGAATCATCTTGATAAGCCTCAGTTGTGTGTCTGAGGGCTGTATTTCACCTATGACATGGTGATCACAACTTTTTAAACTCACTAATCATGGATTTACCGATGTTTCTGTCAATCAGTACCCTTCACTTCTACAGTGCTTTTAATGAGACTGGACTCTTGAGCCCAGGAAATATCTGGGAACTATATACATCTTTTAGGAAACTGAATTCAATACTCTAATCTTTACCTAAAAGTGATAAGCATCTAGAGCTGCTGGCCAGACTTAGCACAACATCTGTCTCACCTAAGATCTGGTAACTAGGACTCTGATCCTGAACTTGCTAAGAGGTACCAGTGTGGCATCACAGTAATTTGGACAGCTGCGACAGAAGGGATATATTGACATGGCAACTCAAGTTCAGTGGAGGCTGCAAAAAGCATGGGCCTGGAGCACACAATGTGCAAGCAGGGACTGCGGGAACTGAGTTTGTTGAGCATGGAAAAGACATTACAAGAAGATGGAACAGCACTACCCGAGGAGGCAGAATGGAGATGATATAGACTTTGCTTGGAGGTCTGTGACAAAAGGATAAGTGGCAATAGTCACAAGTTGCAAATAAGAGGAATTCCAACTACATGAAAGGAAAATCCTTCACTTAAAAAATGGTTAGCACTGGTACAGCTTGGCAAAATGCCTGGGGAACCTGCAGCCTTAGAGATGCTCAAAATTCATGTCCCTGAGCAATCAGACTGAAGTTTGAGGTTAGCCTACCTATGAGCAAGTGGTTGTTGGACTTGATGGCCTCCAGATATCCCTTCCAAAGTTTTTCTGTGATTCAGAGTGGTGGTTTACTAGGTGTGCCCATGCAGACCTATCAGTCCTGTCTCAGAGTCCAAGTTTAACTCACAAACTTTCTGTGTGGAGACAGGGAAGAAGTGAATCTCACTGCTCACCTTCCACATAATAGCTTCATTTTAAGGAAGGAGAAGACTTGGAATCCAGACTGTCCTCAATCTCAAGGAACCCATGGACAGAACCATCAGTATAAAAGGTATGGTGAAAGTGGTTTATCAGTTACGATCACAATTGTTTTCCTTCTGGCCTTTTTTCAGATGAGAATGCCTGACTGTAGTCTTATAATCTGTGTGCTGAAGACCACGAAACCTCCACTTCTGATCATGCTCCTTAGATTAAGTGTGTTTGCTTTAATGGTCTCTGGAGTAAAAGACATGAGCAGTTCTGGAAGTCCTCTCAGTTTTTGGTATTATACTTAAGACAAGCTTTTCTATCACACAGTGCTTATTTCGGAGGAATTAGCTGATCTAAGATCATGCAAGAGATGGAGCTTCAATTATTCCTCAGAGTGTCCAAATGCAGCAGAGCAATGCTCAAGTGCTCAAGATGAAATGTGTAGCAGTGGGTCAAGCCCAAAGGCTTCCTTCCCCCCTGCAGAAACTGTGGAATCCCAGGGACTGAGACCCCCCCTGGGGTGGAGCCGATGGTGGGTTGCCCCAGGGAAGGGTTTAGTTCTGACTCCTGTCCTGCAGTCCGTAAAGGCATATCATATCTCCCTCTCTCCTTCCTTCCTCCTTCCCGATTGGTCCCTGTCCCTTGTCCCTCCCTGGTCCCTTCCCGGGCCTTCTGAGATTGGCTGTTACCCCCAGAATAAAGTCTGATGCCCCGCTGGGCTCTGGGTCTCTCGCCCCGAGCCCAGGCAGATGGTCACTGCATGTCTGTGTGTCTGATTGCTCTGGGCGAGGGAACACTCCCTCTGCACCCTCTGGCTTGTGGATGCAGAGTGGCTGCCAAGAAGGAGGGCGCGGCCTCTGGCTAGGGGACCCTAACTCCGTCTGCGGTGAGCCCAGATTTCGGGGACACCGACAGAACACACCAGAAGGCTGCCCCAACCCTGGCGGTCGCCCGGTCCAGCCCAAGAGATCGGCGACAGAAATGGGTCTCAAACTTCTGTGTTTGGAACAGAGTGATGGCAAGCTGCTTTTCTCCTGAACTTGCAAGATGTGACCACAGTGCTTTTTGTGAAGAGATGACTTCTGTTTTCCATATGCTGCCACATGAAAGTGAAATTCTTACTAAGACAATGAGATGTGAACAAAATAAGCAATTCCATATTTAGGTATTAATGACTTAGTCATTATTTAATGTACCTTACTCTGGTGCAGAAAAACACAGATATGTGACAACAGGCTTGCAAACTAAATTTATCCTTCTATAAAATCCACCCACGTAGAACATCTTCAAGAAAAGCTCCATCACATGTTTGAAATCTGTGAAACATAAAGCAACCCTGGGAAGTAAATTAATTTAAATTAATAACAGTATATCGATCATATTCTACTGGGGGGGAATGACACAAGAAACCACGTAAGTCCATTAAAGAGTGTAGAACTTCAAGACTATTTCGGGGAGGAGGGGTTGTGGTTTGGTTTTTGGTTTGTTTTTAAATTTTTAATCATGAATACTGGCAACATTATTCTAGGAGACCCTGTAGCTTCTTTTCCTGATACATATTCACTTTAAACAAATGCCAAAGTCTTTCTGTACAGACCTGTTAAGGAAAGCTAGTGAAAAATACTCATTCTGGATAGAGAAAACACTTCTTTTCTGATTCTCAGGAAAAGAAAAAAGGTATATTTGTTGGCATTGTTGCTAGTGGCATGACATGAAATAATCACTTTGAGCGTACACAGGTTTTTTTTTATTTATGCATGCTGCACTGCCATAGTGTTTACTTTGTTTTTCCTATTTGTGGTTCTTGCTTTCCTATAACAAAACTATGATTGGATTGTAGCTACTAAATTCTGTCCTGATCTGTTTGGTGTTAACCATGATCAGCACAGTGTTTTCCAGTCTTCTTCAAAGCAAATAGAAATACCCTTGTGACATAGCATGTTTCTGGCTCTGTGTGTTTTAAGGAAAAAGATATTCAGCCTTATAATAGCATAATGAAAATAATTTTCTTAATGAAGCATGTGAGCTGACTTAAAGTACTTATTCTTCTTGATGTACCCCATCAGGATTTGTTTCTAAGAACCTTTTCCTTATCTGGTGTCAGCCATGGTTCTGTCTCTGGAGCTCCTCTGCTCTGTTGCTGTTGTTTTAGAGTGCCCAAGATTAGTAGGAAGAATGCAGAAAAAAGAACATGATAGGAAGCTGAACAGAGCAAAAATCATCCGAGTCTCGTATGGTTTTGTTCTGAAAGACTTGGTTGGTACTATTGTAACATCTGAAAGACATAATGCTGTGTTGCTTCATAAAAACTTCATGGAGTAACATTAGAGCTCAGTGGAATCTTTGATACCCTGCTTAAAAATCAGACTAAACCAGTTTGCCTTTGTTGGCAGTGTAATCATAATCTGTATTTAATCAAATTACAGGTGGTGTTTGTTTTGTTTAGCTTATCTGGGTTATTTTTATTTCAAGTTGTCATTTAACCAAAAAGTTAACTGAAATTGTTCCAACTAAACTTCATTGGATAAGAAGCATTTGTTTGGTCTTGTGTATGATGAATGGAAGAGGTGTGCTTGTGTTTCATGGAATTGTGGAGGATTGGTTTGATTTTTAAAAATAAACAACCCCCCTTCTTTCTGCTTATATTCCTAGTGCAAATATGGTGAATGCCTTCTCCTGTTCTACTGTTTTATCATGAGCAGTTAATTTATTCTTGTCTTCTTATAATATCCTCATTCGATTGTCAGACTCAGAGAATCTGTGCACATTTATGTGTTCTCAGCAGTCCAGTTGTATTTTGGGGGGGGGAGGTAATTGGGGGGGGTTGTTTTGGGGTTTTTTTGGTGGGCAAATTTTGATTAAGTTTGATTTTACATTCTGTTGATCCCATTAGCTTTTGAAGTCCCTTAAATGGTATCCTGAAGTGGGCCAAACAAGAGGAGAACTTACGAAAAATAGCCTTAATGAACCTAAGAATCATCATGTTATGTAATGGGATATACGTGGAGTTTCAAGCAATAGCTAAATTTGACTTTACAGATAACTTTGCTTCATTTAACATATGAGTCAAATGGCTAGAAGATTGTAGTGATTCCCGAAAACGATCTTGTCACATGTGGATCGCTGCTGTCTGGTTACAAATGTGTTAATCCAGTAATGACATAATAAAAAAAAGCTCTTTGGAAAGGGGGGGACACATGTCAAGACATGTGGCTTCAGCAGTGCTTCACACAGGAATGAAGTGCCCAGAGTTTGTGAGTCTTCATCCAAAGGTCACCTCTGGGGAAATAGTTTTCTATTTCAGTTAGCCTTCCAGATTCTTGATTTTTTTTTTCCTTTCAGTTCATAATTAATAACAGAAGTGTTTTAAAATTTCATTGATTTTAATATCTGAGTGCTAATGTTTGAAAAATTCTCATGGGGGTTGAGCAAGAAAAGTGGCAAAATACAAAAGGGAGAATATATTGCTTGATTCTGAAAGTCATACTTTAGAGATATTCCCGACAAAGGGTTAACAAGCAAATTACTTAGGGAGAATAGAAGCGTTTTGTGAAGAAAGATGTAAAACAGAAAGACTTTGAGGCCGAGCATTGATGTGTCTTATTTGAATGTTATTTTGTTCAGACTGCTGAAAAACCTTTCTGAACTGAAGATACACCATCTTTCCATTTTTAGCTTGGCTCTGATTTCAATGGAGTCTGATGAAAACAAATATGGAATGTTATCTGTTGTGCAAATATCAGTGCTATTTGTTTGAAAGTACTGATGTTGTTTCTACCAGATCATGAGGAGGCTGTAGGTATAAGGTATGTAGTACCAATGGAAAATTTTGTTGAAGGGAAGGGTAGAAAAGATAATTCTTGGTGGTTGAGATAGCAAATTTCAAATATTTTGCTCTAAAAGTTAAAATTTACTTACCTAAAGGTTGCTTGTGGAGCACATGTTCAGTGAAGCTTTTAATCCAGTTGTAAATAGCCATGTTAGAAAATGGGGGCATTAATTGGTTAGTAGAAAAAAAAGTCTTTGTCTTCTTCTTCTCCCCCCTCCAAAAAAAAAAAATTCTTCCCTGAATGTTTTATTTCTATCTGGATGAATTACTGACTGAGATGAAATCTAAGTGGGGTTTTTCTTCGTCAACATTGGGTCTTGAAATTTGCACTTGATCTTCAAATTTCATGGGTAGTGTCCTACATTTCAACATTACATTAAGTTAGATTTTCAGAAGTGAGAGGCTTGCATTTGCTAGTTTATTTCAGTACTTAACTCTAAATACTTTTACAAAGGTTAGTTCATACTAATTTCTGATGCATGAGGCCCTTTGTAGTACCTCATGAAACTGAGAATATGAGTCTCTAGATACTGTAATTATTCATCCAAACTTGGCATATGGACAAGTGTTTTCTTTTTACTTATTGTTCTTTTGGAGTGTTTACTTTATGAACAAGATAATCAATGCTTAGAGTAGACTCAGAAACAAACGTTACCTCTTACAGTGTGTTTGCATTCTTGGCACTTCTGGCTCCTCTGAGAGGCATTAATTCGACTGAATAATGTGGTGTAATCTGGAAAAAAACTTGTAATTTAGTTTCTATAGTGAATGCTTTCTTGGAAGTAGCGTGTAAGTTTGAAAAGCTGGTATATACTCCTCTTTTACCTTTCTTGGTACAGAAACCTAAAAATGTCAAAGCTAATCTTGTATTAAAGTTATTTAAAATATCAGATAAGATTCTTTGTCCTCTCTCATGTAAAACAAGGCTACAGTGATCATGAGCACTGAGTTTTTCTTGCTCTGTGATGGTAGAAGCTGGTGAGTAAGAGAATAGTGCCTTACTATCTATCTCTTGTGGTGTTAACATGCTATATCCACGTAGCCTTTGCTTGCAAAGAGGCTGCTTCCTATCAGCTGTGAGATACCAGGGATGAGATCCTCACATGTTTGTGATTTCTCAGTCTTAAGTGAAGGAAAGTGACAGAAGGTCAATCTCAGCAGTTAGTGGAGTTTAGGGAAGACGCTGGAAAGCACAGTAAGTACTTATTATCATTTATAGCCACTGACTATCTTCTGGCAGATACGAATTTTGTTGTTGGGTAGGTGTTGGCAGTGAGATGGCTTTCGGGGCAGCCTCTGTGAGGAGAGGCCAGGGCTGCTCCTTGCTGGACACCGATCAAGCCAGGTCCACGGATTTACTGCAGGATACCGCTGAGCCCCTGCAGCTGTATCCTGCCCCTCAGCTCAGCTGTATCCTTTCCCAGGGCGATGGTGTCTCTAGGAGAACATGTTTAAGCAAGGGAAGAAAAACCCACACAGGTGGGGGAGAAAGAAACAAAGATTGAAGGAAGAGGAGGAGGAGGCACTGGAGCAGAGATTCCACTGCAGCCCATGGAGGAGACCACAGCGGAGTAGGTATTTGCCTGCCAGTGAGTGTCACACCAGAGCTCCCTGGTGTTTCTTGAAAGAACTCCAGCCCACACTGGAGCCTGTGGGAAGATCCCATGGGAAGGACCAGTGCTGGAGCAGCGGAAAAGCGTGAGGAGGAAGGAACAGTAGAGGGGAACTGTTATGAAGTGATGTGACTGCACATTCCCATTCCCCATCCCTTGGGCTGCTGGGTGATGGGGCGGGGATAGAGCAGTCAGAAAGTGAAGAAGTAAAACTGAGCCTTGGCAAAGGGTGCGAAGGGAGGGTATGGGACTGACGTGGAGCGAAGGTGTTAACTTGTCTTTGTTTCTCACTATCCAAGCCTGTTTTAGTTGGCGGTAAGTTAGTTTTCCCCAAGTCGAGTCTGTTTTGCTAGTACTAATTATTACAATAATACCCTGGTTTTATCTCAACCTACTCGTTCTTTCACTCTTTCATCTTACCATCATCTCCCTTGTCCTGTTGAGGGGGAATGAGAGAGCAGGGTGAACATCAGCCGAGGTCAACCCGCTACAAGCAGTTGTTTAAAGCTAATTATTTTACAAATAAATACACAAAAGTTTGGGTTATAAAGCAGTTCTCTTACAGCTTATAGGAAATCTACTAAGTTTCTAAAGACATAGACTCTACTGCTAAATACATCTAGATGAAAGTAGTTATGCAGATGGAGTCAATATTTAATTATACCCATCTCGGTAGATATACATACATATATTTACATGGGTAGATAAAGTAATTTTCAACCTCTAACCCTGAACACTGAAACTGTTGCATAGAACATTTCTGGTTTTCTGTCAATTTTCTCTGGTGTTATGGTCCTTTATGTTTTTTTAGGTATAAAGGTGGACAGTTTTATTTGGGGTGCAATAGAGGCTTACAGATAGCAGTCAGCATTCCAAGATTTTTGCCCATAGGAATGACAACTATAAAATTAAAAATAAAATAAATCTCATCTCTGTCAGGAGGCACTTCAAGTTGATTCTCTTCCTGCTCAGTCTGAGAGTCCATTTAGGTTTGTTTTCATGCACTTTCTTACTGTACTCTGCCCATATGTCTTTTCATTGGCTGCCAATTACTTAATTATTTTATTCTCTTTATTGCTAAAATTTAGCTTTTGCTCGAGCAAGGCACTTCCGTAGTGACTATGAGATGTGGGCTTTGTTACTTCAAATTTTGAGCAACTTTTTTTATATTTTTACCTTCTTCCTCATCGAGTTTATACCTGCAGCTTGCCTTTTATAGGGAAAATGGTATCCAGGAACTCACATCTGTGGGTGATTCTTACTCTTGAGAGGTTTTTCCCTATGCCAGGATTTAAGAAGTGGAAATCTTAAGAAATATTCTGCCCACATATACATTCTTACTGTAAGCAGACAGCTGGTACTTCCTTTCATTATCCACCAGAAGGTAGTAGAAAGGAGGGAATCTGTGATTTGCATGGCCTCGAAGCTCAAGTAAGCTCTTCAAATACGGATGGATTTGTGCAGTCTGACAACATGAATTCCTCTCAGGAATTTTGTAAGGGTTTCTGTAAGTTTTCCTGTTTCTGCTTATACCTATGTGTTTATGCTCATAACCAGAAAACATGGCTTACACTTCAATGTAATTTATTGGGTTTATGCATGTGGCAAGAACTGTATGTTCAGATTCTTCTAAGGCTTTTCTAACATTTCCTAGTGCTCAGCAATTTCTGTGAAAGGGAGAGTTGCAAGGTAGAATTAAGAACTAGAGCTACAGGAAATAGGTGTTTGGTTGGATAACTTTTCTTGGCATGAATATAAAATGTCTACTGTATGTGGTTTTTAATAGGCCATCTTTTAAAGTGATTGGGCAATTTTTTATGGTTGGCTGAAATCAATGAACTCTGTGAGAGTCCAGAAAATTCCACTTTGCTTATATGCTTCCACCACCGGCTTATAAATTGCCCAAACTGTTACCTCCATTTGGCACTTTCTTTTTGTAGGTGAAGAATTAGGACATTAGAGGAATATGAGTTAAACATTTGAGTTCTAGTTTCACTTGAAATTGGGGAAAAGATAAATATTTTACCATCAGACTCAAAGCTGTAACTAACGGTGATAATCTGAGTATCATGGACAGATACATATATGCAATGCAGCACAGTTGCTAATTAAATATTACCATGTGCAAACCCTTTTTAGTTTCCATCTAGTTCCAGCGCATAGAAGCTTATCAGAAAAGTACTCTATAGTGTATAGTTTTCAATACAAAGTGTTCAAAATGATCCTAGGAGAGAAAGGATTATTTAGCAAAAGAGTTGTTTGTTTTGCTTTTTTCCTCTTTGCTTAATTAGATTCTTTTTTAAACATGGATATGCAAAAGAGATTGATAAGGTTCCTATCTTCGAGCATATTGTCGCAAATATAAGCATATTGTGGCCTATCTTCCAAATCCCCATAAATACTGCAAAGTATAAAATACGAACTGCACATAATAACAGATTTTACCATTATAAAGAGTTTTTTATTAATGATTTCTTCTTCTCCACCTGATTCTGGGTCATTTTTGAGATTTCAAATGGATTGTTTACTGCAAAGGAGATCCTTCCAACTGTTTCTACTCTTCAGGTCTTGATCTCTTTGCTTTCAAAACAATACCATTACAGATTTGAATCTGATCTGTACTACTTACGTGATTTTAAAGAATAGAGACTTGGAATGCATCACTCTGGGAGAGTCCCACTCACTAAACCTTGCTGAATCATATTCTTGTATAGCTTGGCTATTATGCATGTATGTGGTTATGCATATGAGTGTGGAAAATTACCCCTTTAAGCTACCTCCTGCATTTGGTTTTTAGAAGCCTAGCACAGTCCACTCTGTTTAAGAAAAAGTAATCTTTAAGACTTAGGATCTTGCAAACAATATGCAATTGCTGCTCTCTTCCCCCTCTTCCTTTAAAAGACTGCATGTGGACTTGCCTCTGCAGGGACCTTAATTTAAACCTTACTCTTATTTTCTCTGGCTCTGACAAACATCTTTCTCTTTACCTCAATTCTGGACTGACACACTGCTCTCTGTAGATGCAGCTGCTGCTGAACATGCTAAGGTGAACAGGAGGGAGAAAAGAATAAGAGGTAAAATATTTCCTTTCATTAAAATATTCTGTACCGTTAGACCTCCTTCCTTTGATCCCTCAGCCTGATGCATTGTAAGGCGTTTGGCCCTCTGGAATTAATCAATGCTTTATTAAGAGACTTGTGTTTATATTGCTCTATGTATTTTTACACAGATTAATTAATTTAAGATTCCCAATTATGCCAGCTATAAGAAAACTAAATATGTTGTTCCACTCTTGAAGCAGCAGCATTAGAAGGTTGTAACAAGAGAAATGCTGTTGAAGGCTGGAAGGATTGAAGATTTCACAGGACAGTTCCTCAGGGGCTGCTTGAATATACCTCAAAAAGCAAATACAGATCCAATTTGTGGCATCTATAGTGTGATTTAAAATATTTGGAACCTTGTCCCAAAGAATTCTAAAATCAACTTATTTGGTAATGAATTGCAATACAGAATATTTGCATATGTGTTCCTTGTGTTGAGATGATTAAATTTATAATTGGCTTAATATAAAGAGGGTTCATTTTTCCTGAGTGGTGACATACTCTAAACTGAGAATTTTCCCTTGAATCAAATAGAGTGAAACAAAGAACAATTAAGAATATTTTTTCCTCTGATAAATATATGGCTCTCATACACAGGAATAACATCTGGCAAAAATATAGGAATATTTGTGATATTTACCTCCCTGCGAAAATGTAGCAGGTATGTCCGGAATTTTGCAAGCAGTAATATTGGGTTTTTTTCAATCTTAGTTAGCTACCTCAGGTGGCCACTATCTAACATTGTGGTAATATCAGGGGTCCATTATGAAGAATCTGTAAAGTATTCCTGCTGGAAACAAGTCTAAAAAAAGCACATTTGAGACAATTATTTCAGGAAGCCCTAAGTAGGCTATGCTGTTGCATAGCAACAGAGCCAGGCAATCCTTAGTCTCTAAAGTAGTCAGTGTACACATGGGAACAGAATGCAAAAATGATGGAAACCTTGAAAAATGTAAGGCTGAGAATAGGAAACCAAAGTGAAATTATATACAGTATAAAATGTGAATCTGTTTTGTGAGGTATAATAAATTGAACTGCTTTTAAGTTAAAAAGCTGGAATGCTGTTAGCCAAATTGTGTGCTCTTTTTTTGTACCTTCTAGATTGTAATTAAAAGAAAGGCAGAATGTCTGATGGCTGAGAAAACTAATTCAAATGTAAAGTAGGTTTTAAATGCCTGCCACAGAAAAAAAAGAAAAATAGAAAAGGCAATTTCTTATTAACAAACCAAAAAGCCAACCCGATAAACCAGGAATGTGAATGTCTTTGTGTCACAATACATTAATCAGTATTTTATAAATTGCCTTTTCCATCTTTCCATTGCCTTTTTTTTTTTTCTGTGCCAGGCATTGAAAATACACTTTACATGTCTCATGTTCACAGGCCTTCAGGCTAGCCCAGTGGTATTTATCTTTGCAAATACTGAAAAATTTGATGTCAGAGGGTGTATTTTTGGAAACTCCAAGCTTGCATGTGAAATGTGAGATCTTAACAGAAGCATATTATACTACAGCAGTTTTATTTTGTGAGAGGTAATTGATTTTATTAAAAGCAGGAACCAATATTTAATATTTAGAAATACATGGTTGTGGTTGATCTTGCTATCAAAAAAAGGCAATTCCTTTCAGTACAGTGTTTGCCACTGCCCAAGAAGAAACAGTAAGAAGCTCAAGCTCTTCTGTTCTGGGTGCTGCAACACATACTTTCATGATGAGTCATGACTGCATGATTTTAAAAGGTAATCACATGCAAACAGTTGAGCTACTTCACCAAAAGCTGCTGAAAAGATATGTAATACAACAAATGTTGCTTCTGTTTAGTAGCTTACCTTGTCTAAAAGATTTGAGGAAGGTGCCTTGGAGGGGGGACAGTTGTTTGTTTTAATAATACGGAAGAGTTAAGGACAACTAAACTGTGGAGCATTTAGATATCTTGAATATTGGATAGCCAGACTACACATTGTACTGAAACACTGAAGAATCCTAGCAAATAGGTCTGGAAGAAACCTTATGAAAATGCTGGTGCATCCTTCTGTTATAAATGCTAAGTTATAAATGCTGTCATGATACTGTTATCTAGACATTTTCTTTTTGCTGTTCTAACTGCATGCTTTCCTTTTCAAAGGCTTTTGTTACCTGCAAACGGCTGGTGTAGATGCTGTAAACATATCAGTCAAATTGACAGAATGCAAAACATCACAAAATGCAAAATTTTCTTAACTTGGGAATGGCAGCAGCCCATTGCAATTGGGGATCCAAGTCCTGCATTAAAATCAGTGGCCCTGTCTGAAGTCCTTGAGTCAAGTTAGCCCACTGGGAGCTTTTCGGTAGAGCAGCTGGAAGAGTCCACCACAGTCTTCCTTTTTGGTAGTAACCTTGTTTCTGTACCTGAAGTCTTGGATTACCTAAGGCATTTGCTGCTTCCTCCCCATCTCCATATGCTCTTTTCTCCCTTTCTGGCCTTGTTCTGCAGACAGATTACCATTTCTGGATGGTACCTCCCCACCTGAAATCTGATTTTTCACATCAATACTGTATTTTTATAATGCCATCATATTTCCCTAACCCAGCATGCGCATAGATAAGTCCTGGCAGTGCTAGCTAATATCTTCTTGCTAACCATTACCTTTAGTGACATTTTAAAACAATGAAGAGCAAGCTCTTACCTTTTGCATAACAAAGCTGTGTATTTTATCACATTGGGCGTATGTTGATATAGAAGAGATGGTCTACATTACTTGGCTTTTAACAAAAAGCGTGAATCTTCATGTTAGTTTCATGGTTTGCTGTTAGGAATTACAACAATTATAATGAATGGCTTAGGAATGTCTAGCCATTCAAATCTGTAGTTCAGCTGAGTATTTGTGCCCTTATGAAGAAATGGAGGTTGTCTTGCGCTGTGGAGCTATTTTTTGGAAAACACAGCTGGTTCCCATTTAAATGGAAAAGTGCACCACAATGTACTGCATACAGTCTGTGTGCCACCTCCTGTTTGTTGGATTTTTTTGTTGGTTTTTTTTCAATGAGAATGAAGGTTTTTTTCTTTTGGGGTTTTGTTGGGGAGTTTGTTGGGGGGGTTTTGGGGTCTTTTGTTTTGACCTCAAAAGCCTTAGGACTAGTAAAGTAATATCTACCACAATGTATAACTGCAAGGTAAAAAACAGTGAGGAAAATAGATTTACATGGATAAGCATTCTATGGATGCTGAATTAGAAAATTCAACGGACCAGACTCCTTTTAGGTCATCTAGAATAGTATTCATAGAATCATAGGATTCCAGGTTAGAAGGGGACCTCAAGGATCATCTACTCCAACCTCTCATGGCAAAAGCATCTCTAGAAGAGATGGCCCAGCACCCTGTTCAGCTGAACCTTGTAAGTGTCCAATACTAGGGAATCCACCACTTCCCTGGAGAGATTATTCCAATGGATGAGTGTTCTCGTGAATAATGTTCCTCTTGTGTCCAGTTGGAATCTCTCCAGTAGTAACTTGTACCCATCACCTCTCATGTGATTCCTTGTAAAAAGGCAGTCTCCATTTTCTTTCTAATCACCCTTTAGATACTGAAAGATGATGATAAGTTCTCCCCTAAAACCTTCTTTTCTCAAGGCTGAACAAATACAGTTCTTATGGTCTAACAGATCTCATTCTTAGCCCCTTCCATAGCATTAAGATTCTGCCAAAAATTGGAAATCTGTTTTGTAGAAAACCCTTTATCTGAGTGTCTTCCACATTACTGCCTGTGTACAACTGATTGTTTGGAAGGCTTATATTGGTCTGCAGGTAATTCCACAGCACTGTTTTGCTATCAGACCTTCCGTTAAAAGTTTGCTAAACCTGTTTGGTTTTTTTTTTTTTTTAGTGGAAAGTTGTCTGTAAGGAAAACAATGGCTCACAGCAGTTTGGCTTAAAATATTTGCCAGTTACTGATCATGACTGTTCAGTGTTTTGGGGTTTTTTCCCCTCATGAAGCCACATAGAGGCTGTTGTATGTAGCAGTGACTAAAGGAGACATGGCTGTTACAAAAATAGTCACTACAGTGCTTATATCAAGTTCTCTAAGGATCAGAGTCTCAGCTAATGGGACCTGTGTTGATCAATACCTTTAAATCACTGGCTGTGAATGCTGCCACTACTGATAGAAGTGTCTGAGAGAATAAACTTGATTATAGCATGAATCCTGAATTAAAGGCAAGGTTAGGAAGATACAGAGCTTCATGAGCAAAACCCCCACAAATTTCCCTCCCCCCTAATCCCCATCCCCTCTACTAAACATCCTGATGCTAAGCAGACATCAATTTCATATCCCTGCAGCAAGTCTTGTCTTTCTTGCACGGAGAATTTCCAAGCTGCCAGTCAGTTATGAATTCTCAATAGACTGATCTTCTCCAGTAACCCAGCAGCTGAGGAAGAGCCTGCTTTCGCTGTTGAGGGGTGGTTTTTGTGTCATACTCTTCATGGTCTCATTTCATCTCGCTGTTCTGTAAGTAGTGCTCCTGGATTGCCATATAAAGACCCCAATGAATAGGCTTTCTCCAAAGGCTGAAAACAGTGCTTTTGAACAAACACTGTAATTATTCAGTGTAGCGTTACGCCTGTACTCCTTGGTTCAGAGCGCCACACCATCCTAAGGTGCTGCGTACCTGGCCTCATCCTCCCAGAACCTTAAAACATCAACCTCCCTCCAGCTCAGATAGATTTGAGGATGCTCAGCAGGGCTGCCAGGTGAGTGTCACATGAGGAGCTAAAGTGCTCTCATCTGTCTTGAGGCCCTTACTTATCTCTGTGATTATGAGGTGCTTGCAATGGATTTAGTTGTTCATAGAGAGTATCAGAGCGTCCTGAAAAGTAGTGCTTTAATTTGCTCCTTTGCCTTCACAAGCCAAGAGGTTCATTCACAAACTGCAAGTAAAAGTCACACAGCAGTGGATGCCTTTTCTCTCAAACACATGTTGCTTACCATTCAGTATTCTCTTTAGGTTAGGGAGTCACTTAGTACTGGTAGATTCTAGGTCATCCTCTTCTGCTCCCTGACATAGTGTCCCCATGTGGATATTTAAACATTGTGATTAGTTTCTTCCATAGGGTGCTAATTTCAAAATGTCTACACATTTATTGTTATTTATAATTACTCCCCAAACTATCAATAATCATTGCTGCTGTATCTTTCCAAAGAACCAAGGTCTCTGTAGTATTGCTTCATTGGTTATGTTTGCGTATTTTTTTATTTGCTGCCGTTATTTCACTGCCTAATTTTATGGAACAGTGGAAGCTAAAACTAAATTTGTGAAATCAAATGAAGTGGTAGATGAGAAACCAAATTCTTAGGGTCATGGGTATAATGAAATTTGCCTGAGCAAGGACATAGTAAGAATTGTAACTATTTGGCTTTTAGGTCTGTAGATCTCTTTAGGTAAACTTTAATTTAGGTAACATAGAAGGAAAACCTATTAACTGTCTTGGTGAATGATCTCTTTATATAGGTTGTGAGCTGAAGGATGTCTAACTTCATAGTGCTTTTTTTAACACAGATTTAAACAACCTTATTTTTTTTCTGATAAAAATCTTAGGTGGTAGTTTTCTTTGTTCTGTTCAATTGTTTAACCAGTTGAATTGCCCACTAATTGCTGTTAAGATCTTAGTAGTACTAGGATTGCTACATATAGAATATGCACCCTAAAAGCATTGTCAAAGGTAAGTGACCTGTTCTAACTTACTATTTTGCAGAGCTAGTCACTTCATAAACATCAGACAGAAGAAACTACATGAGGCATTTTCAAAGTGCAGATTAAAATACTGCCCATCTTAGTAACTTGCGTTGTTATTAATATTTTCTTTAATTGGCTTTCAAGAGTGAATGCTGTTTTTCTGTTCATCTGTGTCTGTGCAAAAGCACACTATTGTATAACACAGTAGATACAGTCTCTGTGGAGGAAAAATGCTTTTGTTAAATTGTTCCTCTGTTTTTGCTTTCACCATGGAAGACCATGCATAAAGTAGAAATCTAGGTACAGGTTGCTGTTGAATAGATCTGTATCCTCACTGGAAAGAGCCCTGTAGCCCTGTCTCTAACTTAAGGCTAGATTTGGAACCAAAATTTATTTTAAAAGCATAATTATACACCTTCTCGAAATCAGACATGCTATTAAATGACAAATTCTCTTTTTTTTCCTCTCTTTTTTTTTTTTTTTTTCCCTTGNTTGTTTAGGTTTTTTTTTTCCTTTTTTGTTAAAATTTTTTTTTTTTTTCTCTTTTTTTTTTTTTTTTGTTCCCTTGTGAAAGCTGAATATAGATAATTACATTTAAGTAATGTGCTGATCGTGATACAACATTTAGCAGCCAAAGCCTGGGAGAGTTTTGTTCGAAAATCTCTTATTTGATGCTGCCATTAAGCATAGATGGTGAAAGAGCAGGAGTGTACATTGAAGGATTGTACCTCTCAGCCGTACACTGCAGGCTTGCCAGGAAAATGGCAGCTCTCTGATGCTCACCAGCAGCATGTGCCAAATTCCACAGACAAGCCCTATGTATGTCAAGTGCTCACTCTTGTTCTATCTTCCTTTTAAAATAATAATGAGTACCAATTAACAGAGGTACTTTAAATTCACTTGGGCTTCTTTAAGGTATCTACTCCCTTAGGCTAAATTCAACAACCCTAGGTACCTCTATCCCAGTAGCAGTAGAGATGCTGATTTTTGATTTGTGCTGGTATACCACATAATTTCTGTACTTTCTCTCCCAAACCCTTGAGAACAGTGACACTGTGTAATACTGGGTTTCACTGAATGATTATGGAACACAGTCAAATTTGGATTATATTTCTGAGCTCACCAGTAACTTTTGGAGATTATTTTTCAATTATAGAGATTTGACAGTTATCTTCAGAAACTTGTGGGATAACATTTGCTATATGTATCATAGAAATGGAAAATTTAACATAAATTAGATTGTGGAGTTAAAGGAGTATTCTGGTAAATTTCTGAAAACACAAACACTGATTCTGTACCTCTTAAATTATACTGTTCTCATCATAGAATCATTAAGGTTGGAAAAGACCTCTAAGATCGTCAAGTCCAACCATTAACCAAACATCACCATGTTCACCACTAAACCAAGGCCCTAATCTACGCGCCTTTTGAACATTTTCAGGGATGGTGGTTGACAACTTCCCTCGGCAGCCTGTTCCAATGCCTGACCACCCTTTCAGTGAAAAAGTATTCCTAATATTCAGTCTAAACTGCCAATGGTGCAAGTTGAAACCATTTCCTCTCATCTTGTTACTTGGGAGAAGAGACCGACCCCCACCTGGCTACAACCTCCTTTCAGGCAGGGTAGAGTGATAAGGTGCCCTTGAGCCTCCTTTTCTCCAGGCTAAACACCCCCAGCTCCCACAGCCACTCCTCACAGGACGTGTGCTCCAGACCCTTCCCCAGCTCCATTGCCATTCTCTGGACTCGTTCCAGCACCTCAGTGTCCTTGCTGAGAGAGGCCCAGAACTGAACATGCGATTTGGGTGCAGCCTCACCAGCGCCGAGTACAGAAAGGTAATCACTGCCCTGGTCCTGCTGGCCACACTTATTGCTGATCCAGGCCAGGATGCCATTGTCCTTCTTGGCCACCTGGGCACAGCTGGCTCATGTTCAGCAGCTGTCAGCCAGCACCCCCAGGTCCTTTTCCACTGAGCAGCTTTCCAGCGACTTTTCCCCCAGCCCGTTGCATTGCATGGAGTCATTCCAACACAAATTCAGGACCCAGAACTTGGCCTTGTTGAACCTATCCTTGGCATCCTTCTTTCTCCTTATGCATTCCTTGGATGCTTACTCTACGCTTTATGTTTACTATAGAATATTCATTAACAATATAGGCATGTCTGGATACACTGGCTAAAATCCAAGATAACAATTGTGCCTATCTACCATTCTCATTCTTTGTAATTCCTTAAGTATTTGCAAATAATTTTCAGCACATCTTTTTGTGAGGAAGGAGTTGGGAAGGGAAAAAGACAGAAATCTAAGATACCCACATTTCTAGAAGTTTATGAAGCTAAGAATCTGAGGAAAAGAAAGATGTATGAAAATCCCCTGGGCTGTGATGCAAACTCTGACCCCTTATCAGGCATAGTGCCTCTACATGGGAGGAAAGGTAAAGCATAGCTGGGGGAGGTATTGGATGGGATAGTTATCAGTTACCAAGGAATCCAATCTTGCAACAGCAGGTTTCATTAATCCTTAGTCTCACAGAGCTGCTTTCTTCACGTTGCTGGTTCAGTTGGCAGAAGCAGTGAGGTTTGCAGCCCTCTTGTTTCAGTTTAATACCACATAGCAGAGTACTGAAACTTTTTTTAAAAATTAAACTTGTAGAACTAGAGGGACTGTGACCACAATCTTTAATGAGGTACCTGTAAATGCAATTATTTAGGATATTCAAATTATATTTCACAGAGTTAGCAAGTTACACTCCTTCCACAGAGACTGAAGGGGGAAGAAAAGATTCTTTTGAAGTGAATGTTAATTCCTTAATGACTGGTTCAGTGAATAAGTACAAACTGCTAGGCACTGAGCCATTCATTGGAAGGGGAGCTCTTGGGTGATGTCAGTGGAGTTCCATATTTATGCAGTAATGTCTCAAGATAATGCCAATACAAAACAGAATGGTATTTGCTATTTAGGAGAAGACACAGACAGGAAAATTTGGAAGTGTCATAAATGTATGTTTGATAACATTCTTTTTTGATCAGAATGTTGTTAGTAATTCCATATTGAGCATACAGAAAATGAACATTTTAAAAAAGTTCTCGACAAGCACATTTTTCTATGGCTTCATAGCTTGTCTCATAGCTAAAATTAAATAAGTTTGAGATTTCCCCTGATGTTCTCATTTTTTATGGAATGTTTCAAGAGCAGTATAATCTTACAGAAGCATATTCTATGGAGTGCAGTTTGTACATCCAGGGAATTGCTCTTGGAGTACAACTGTTGCGGTGGTCTCAACCATCTTGAGAGTACCGGGGAGCTAAAAGGTCCCAAGACAGCAGAATTACCCCCTGGGTGCTAAATGGTCTCTCCCTAAGGTTATGTTAATCTTCCTGTGTTGATTGGGCTTGACCTGGTCCCTGATGCCGCCCCTCCCCTTCTCCCCATTGGATTATTTTATCTCACAGCCATTCTTTCACTTTTGTGGGTGAACCCCTTCGCAGAATAAACTTTCGGCATCTCCACAAGACTGAGCCCTCTGGGTTCTCTGTCTCTGGTAACACTGAGCTAATGAAAGGTTCTGGGGTGTGTGTGTGTGACTGTGCTATCCACCGGCACGGGTGAGAGGAAAGGTCTGTTTGCACGGTGTCGGATGCGCCGGTCGAGAGTGCCTGTCTTAGCAATCGAGACACTTCTGGAACATGCAGAGGACCTAATCTCACCCCACCACCACCTCGCATTATACAACCTGATTTATTTTGCAACTCTTGCAGCCTTGCAGCCTGTTCCACCTCAGTCATAGTCTTAATCAGAGGATTATTCTGGGCCTGATGCTCTCATATGCAGCTTTCAAAGGAGAAAAGAGAGCAACTCTGAGGTGGCTTTTTTTGTATGCTAAAATTAAATTAGGGTCTTCATGGGGGTAATAGCTGTGGTGAGTTTAGACTGGTCCTACACTATGAAATCCAAGCCTGTGTATTGATTGCTTTCATGGTTTGCACTTCCTTTTCTACAAGTCAGTTGCAATAAAAAGCATGAACTAAAATAAGTGAATTCTGCCTAAAATCTTTTAGTCTCTGATTTTGGTGAATGCTATTCAATGAATGGATCAGATAAGTCTGAAAACTTGTGATGTTTTCTTATAAAAACTGTCCTCATTGTTTCTCTTCACCTTTGCAAGTTTCACGGTGCATTACTGCATGGTTGATATATTTGGCATTGCAGTGTCTGCACCCTAGGCAAAGAACAAATGGTAGACTTCTCAATATTCTTGATTTGCTTCAATATTCTTGCAGTGTTTCAATAAGAGGGCAGTTCACAGGAAGAAGTGCACGTGGTGTCATGCTCATAAAAGCTTTTGTTATTAAACAGAGGCACTGTGCTATTTTATGTGTGTCAGGCAGGCTTTCAGTCAATGCTGACCTCTTTTCCTTCCCTAGGTGGTGGTGCTAGGTTTTGTGGGTTGATTTTTTTTTTTTATTTTTTTTGGTTGTTGGTTTGTTGGGGTTTTTTTGATTCTTTCTCGGTTTGCTTTTTTTAAAAGCAGTTTCCTGCTTCGTAGTGGTTGTTTGTACAATTAGCGTGTCAGCTATCCAGTGCTGTCATGGGGCACCAAAGCTTGATAGCAGCGAACTTCAAGTCAGTCAGTCTTGCAATGATACTTGATATAGTTATATTTAGGCTAAATAAAATATGGTGTAGAACTGTCTTTTTGGCTTCTCAGACACATCATATGTACACCCTCATACAGCTGACTGAATTTGGGGAGGTGAGGAATGGAATGAAGATGAGGCATGAACAGGGTTTGTAAAGTTATTCAGAGGTGAGGGTGGAGAAAGATTGGCTGTTGTCTTTTTTGTATCTATTTTTAAAATAAAAAGTGTTTATAAAAAATTAGGGGTTTTTTTGTTTATTTGAAGAGAGAAAGCTGAACACTTTGCTGCTGTTAATGTGTGTGGTGACTTCAAGAGCTGCTTCAGTATCCAGCACCTGTAGTAGAAACTGATTAAAAAGATTAGTGCACTCTATGCCAATGTGAAGTTTTGGCTACTTTAGTAATAACAGCTAAAGCTTCTCACTGTAAGCAGCCGTGAGTTGCTGCCTGTATGGCCATGTCCTCTGTCTGCAGTGTGCAAAACCAGAGAAATCCTGCCTAGAAACGAAGGAAGCGTACAGCTGTGGGGGTGCTGCTTTGGTTTAGTTGTTCTGTAGTGTTTCTTTCCTTTGGAGTACTCTGCTAGCAGAAAGCTTGCCTGATTCCCCTATGACATGGAAACATAAAACATGAGGGAAAGCATGGTTGCCTAGCATTTTGCAGGAAACCTTAGATGCGTACACGTGAAACTACAGTAAAAGCAGTATGATCAGCAAGAGAAGGAGCTCCTCCTCATACACTTATAATATTTTATAAATTAAGAAAAATAAAATAAAATTCTAATAGCTTAGAATTATAGCATATATTGCAGCAGGGGTGCAAATCTTTCTCATACTAAGATTGAAATAGCATCTTGTATTTCTTGTGTCTTAGGCAGATCTTGTATTAATACACATCATCACGTAATTCCATAATGATACAAGAAATAATTGTTTTCTAATGAAAAGAAGTTCTGAGTTCATACCTAGCTTACAGAGCACTGCTTTCAAACCTCTGTGTTGTAGTTTAGCTATTCTGCTTGCTCTGGTAGCATGTCTCCACTCATTTCAGGAACATTATGGTAATGCATTTGCTTTAGGGCAACCACCACACCAAAATAAATTAGTTGAGCCTGAAGAGGTCTATATACAATGCCCAAACTAATACTAACAGAAAAGAAAATATACAAAACATAACTGCGTCTGTGTATGAGCACAGGGTTCTGCATGCAAAAGCATTCTTGATTTGTACTTTCTTACTAGTTACACTCTGCTTTTTGTAGAAAAGAACTTTGTTCCACCCCCTACCTACCTCCTACATCCCAGCTAATATTAAAAGCAGAGACAACTCTATAAAGAAATTATGTTGCTGAGGTCATTGCTTTTATAAAGTACTCACTATCACTTTATGAAGCATGGAAAATTAAGTTGGTTAAAATACTGTTGAATACAGATGGCATAAAATACACACTGTGTTTTTGCTTTCTACTCTGTTTCTTTAATTTCTCCAAATTTTGAGACTGGTTAACCAGTAAAAGAAGATGCCTCAATCTACCCCGCAATGGGAACCCTCTAGTCCTGTTCCTAATCCATAAAGTCATCTGTTTTTCTGGTGGTCTAAGTGGTGATTTTTGTTTTTCTTTTTTTCTTCCCATCCAGGTACTGCTATGTGGATATTTGTTAGCAATGACTGATGTGGAATCTACATATGCAGACTTTATTGCTTCAGGAAGAACAGGTAGAAGAAATGCGTTACATGACATCCTTGTGTCCTCTCCGGGTGGGAACTCTAGTGAACTAGCCTTAAAGTTATCAGAGCTTGATATAAACAAAACAGGTGAGTATGTTTGGGGCTTTTTTTATATTTAAAACTAAAATGAGAAGAGCTACTAACAAAGGATGGTTTTATGTGTCCACCTTTTTCCCGTGTCCCTCAGCAGCAAAAATATTTTTTTTTTGTAATCTACATGGATTGCCTGCAATAAGAATCACGGATTTCATAAATGGGAGGGGTGGTTATTTGCAAGTCCAACACATCACTGAAAAAAGAAAAGTCATTCTGCAGTGACTGCCTAGTGGCAGGGTCCAAATCAGGATAAATTTCATGAAAAATAGAATATAAGGAAGAAAATAAGTTTTTATTAAAACCCAAGTCTTCATAATATCCTTTAACTGAAGCTTTCGGTTTGAAGCCTGTAGGAGAAGCCACATGTCTGCTAAAAGGTTGTTCTGAAATTAGCTTTTTTTCAGCTACCAAAGGACAGTGCAATAGGAATGCATTGTTGTTTTTTTAACCTGGATCTTTGTTTCTGAGTAAATTGTCTCTTTCTCCTTTCTGCTAATACTTTGTCCTTCTTTTAAGGGGATAAGCAGTTGTGCAATCCTAAATTGTTAATATTACCAAAATTTTTTAAGTGGTTATACACATTCAGTTGAGAGGAAGGAGGGACAGTGGACCTTACATGAACTAAAAATAGTAATATGATGGTATTTGATTTAATTTTAATGTTATATGAGTAGCAGTTAGTGAACCAATCTTACAGATATTAGAAAGGCCTTCTCAAGTGTTTGGGAAGAGGTGGTTTTGCTTATTTTAATAATAGCAGAAGAAAACAAATGCAGCAAAGAAGGAACCATTGATAAGCAGCTGCCCTGTTTGTGCACATATTTTTCTCAGAAATAAAGACAAGAGTTCTGAGAGGCAATCTTTTCACAGGACAGGCAGATGTGGGCAGCATGGTGTTGGGGTGGTTGTAGTGCTGTTTTGAAGGAGGGGTTCTGTTTTTGGCTTCTGGACTAACGTACATCCAAAGTTACTGCCTCTGCAGTTGCCAGTTTGGGACCTATAGGTTCTAGATGCATGCAAATCTAGCAGGGCATGGCCTTTGTTTCTATTTAAAAAGAAATTATTTCTAAATATGTATGTAGGGGCATCTATTTATTTTAGTGGGGATAGGAGGAAAATGTAAAAATAGAAAGTAGGTGCCATTTGAAAGGCATAATGCCAGTGTTCCTTCATGTTTTAATTTTCTTCAGTCTCAAATTTACACTTACCAAAATTGTCTTTGATCTTGTCCATTCAGAAGATAAAAACAATCCCTATTTTCAAGTTAAACTGTGGAGTGGTTATAAGCCAGAACTGTGTTCTTTTGTGAATTATAAAGACAATGTGATTCTGTGCCTGCAACATATGTTGATATGCATTTTGTACATGCAGTTAGCTATGTGATGATGAGAATGGTTTAAATAACTGTTAGGGTACTTTTTAATACATGATTCAGGAGTCTCTTTAGTCCTTCTTGGTGATCCCTTTTGCAACCTGGGTAACTTAATGCAGAAAAGTATGCAGAGCTGCTCATAAAATTAGCTTAGATAGTAGAAACACAGAAATGCCTGCATGCTTCTTCAGGCAGTTATGCAGTTTCCGTTAGATATCATGAAAATACACTTAAATTCTGTATTATTCATACAACTAGGGGCCAAGTAAAGGCCTCCAAACAAAAATACTGGAAAAGGCATTGTCTTACCTAGCATTCATATGAGTATTAGTGTATTATCACGTCATATCTTTCTAAATCAAGATAGGCTAAAAAATATTTTGCATGTCAAATCCCAGTTCAGAATGTATTAGTGCTTGTGGGATGCATATATGCATCACACCTGACAGGATTAAGAAGAAAACACATGTTTGGGGGTTATATCTTATTTCTTTCAAGGTGCATGTCAAACAACTTATGCTAAGTACGACCTGATTATATAAACATAGACATCAAGTTTTGATTCTTTCCTTTTCTTTTCTTCCTATTACAGCTGCATGCATTTTCTTGCAAAACTGCAAGAAAAAAGATTGTATTTGCTTTCAACTGTATGGAGTAATGGCAGAGTAGGATAATGCAGGTGTTGAAGAAAAAAAAGGTGGTTATAAAACATATGTAAATTAAACTACCCAGTTTAATACATTCACTTTGAAAAGCCTGCAGATACGTTTCCTGTAAAAAGACAGAATAGCTTTTAACAGCATTAGGCTTGTTCAAAGACAGTGTATTTTTCTATGACACAGTAGCTGATCCCTGAAGTGAGTGTTGGTTAATCCCCTCATCAATGAGCCAACAACAGATATTCAGGAGTTTAGTGCATAATTATGTATAATACGTGTAATTGCTGTATGATACTCTCCCTTCAAAACAACTGTCCCAGTTTTCTTTATCCGTAACAAGCTAACAACCTGTTATTATCTATGGAATGGATATATTTACCAAACCCCAAAATACAGATTCCAAGGACTCTGTGTCAACACATTTTTTCTAAATTAAGTAAACGAACACTGTGTACATCCAATAGATAGATAGAAAATTGGAAGAAAAATCATAAGCCAGAAGCAAAAAAAGGATTTTTAGTACGGAAATCAGCAGATAGCTCTCCTGCTCAACCCTCTCAAAGTAACAAATGCAATCTAAGAAACTTGGTCGTCTTGCAGGTGGCTGTAGCTAAATGAAGTAGTGAGGAAAAAGTACAATGAAGAACAAGGACAAATCTCTGCAGATCTAATTTCTAAAACTATTGGTTTTCTAGATGCTGTAGAACACAGAAGTGAAAAGGACATTCTCTTGTAGAAGTTGTAGTGGTCCAAGCATCTACAAATAGTGGGGGTAATAGTGTGTTGAAGTCACACAGAATTGGAATGAAGAACTGACTGCAGAAATTAGCAATTGAAAGTAAACATTTCTTCATGGTAGAAATGTTTTGGGTGTAAGCATGGGGAATAATGATAGACACTGTAGATAGACACTAATAGAAATGATCCAGGAAGAAAAATGAGTTGAAAGCTGCACATCAGCAGGACTGAATTGTCGCCAGCTGACCAATTCACACAACTGTATGGTGGCTTAGAATATTGTATTATTTGGTTTTGTTTATTTTTTA
Organism: Origma solitaria; assembly: GCA_013397895.1. Classification (NCBI taxonomy): domain Eukaryota; kingdom Metazoa; phylum Chordata; class Aves; order Passeriformes; family Acanthizidae; genus Origma; species Origma solitaria. The sequence continues at coordinate 832,181 of VZRL01005189.1, read as the reverse complement.
ACACTGCCTGCTGGTTTCAAAATGCTGTGTAAAATTGCAGTCCTGCTCTTAAGAGTCTCTAGCCATTAGGTTTTAAAGGAAGAATAGCGATGTGCGTGGCAATTTTGGGACTCTCAGAACTTAGAAGCGAATTTATTTCTGCAGACGTATTTTAAAGCCTTTAGTAGGAGAGTTCTTCCAAGCAGAAAGAAAAAATCTGTGGTATCAAGATAGCGTATTGTAGATTAAATGGGTTTAGATTAGTGAGTTTTTTTCACCGAGTTGAGTAGAATCTTTTAAGAAGTGGTCTATTAGAACCTTAGTGCTCTTTCTCTCAATCTCTGTGCTCTATTTTTAACACTAAGGTAGTGAAATATTTATGCTTTTTATCCAGGAGCAATTTTTCTTTTAAACATAAGTACCTTGCAAGAGTGTTTTTTGCTCTTCAGTTTTGTTGTTTGTTTGTTTGTTTTAAATAAGATTTCTACCAGGAAAGTTTGGCTTTCCCACATAGTCGTAGTCAGAATAAATGGAGGGCAGAGCAGGCAAAAAAGGAACAAAAACCTGAAATTGCACTTATTGGGTCTCTTTTGAGGTATTAGAACAAATACAGGAGGTTTTGTAGAAAGTGTTTGGACAACAAGAGCAAAAGGGATTTCTGTCCAATAGTAAATAATCACACATAGATTCGTCCTGATGGAATAATTTCTAATCTGAGAGATAAAACTGAGGAATAGTTTTCTGAGAAAGTGCCTTGCACAACAATTGTGTATTTGTCACTCAGCCCATAATGAACAGGAAAAAGCTCACTATTTAATAGGTTAATCAACTTCCCATGCAACTTTTCATCAGATTGAATGTGATAATTCACAGTACGCCTTGAGGCATTTTTCTGCCTAAATACTCAGTGCATGCACAAAACACAGCTATCATGTCTAAGGTGTTTGCCATGTTCTTTGTAAGGCAAAGAACTTTTTTCTACTACCTATGTGCCCTTTCTTCTACACAGAAAAGAGAAGGTGTTTATGATGCTTATTTCTATAAACAAAAATCTGCAGAGGTACTGTATGAGCTGAAATGAGGGAATAATAAATACCTGCATAGAGAACCTTGCCTATATTCTAAAATTCTATAGATTAAAATTAAGATTAATTTTAGCACTACCTCTATTTAAACCTCCTTACAACCTAGCCATGGAATTTTCCTCTCTTTAACTACTGTATCCAGCCAGTTCAGTACAAATTACTCAGAATCCGTGCAACATACAAGAGGCAATGTATGTCTTAACATTATTCTTTGCTATGTATCTATTGCTGATCAGTCCAGTGTTCAGTTACTTGTGTCCAACTTGCACTTAACCTTCCTGTTGCCTCAGCCTGTGAGGTCTTTAATTGTTAGGTGAAATACAATACTTTGCATATAAACGCTAAAAGCATTTTCCAATGCCTTTCTCAGTTTTCTTTAGACAGGCTGTGAGTTGTCAGCTCAATGTGCTCCTGTAAGATGTGTTCTGTTCCTCAGGTCCTTCTGTGGTTTGCAGTGAGACAGCTGATCTGAAAGTTGTGGACATGGTGCTGAAGATGGATGCACAGAGCTAATGCAGCTTTTAAAAACTATTGCTTTTATTGAAGTTGCATCTCTTTATAGCAAACTCTGTTCAGATTGGTGCAATAAGGATGTTTTCTCTTACACTGTTATAGTATCATAGTTAATAATTTTTTAAAATACCCTACTGTTTTTGTTAAATTCATTGATTTTTGGCTACTTTTGGTCTTTACGGAAAGTGATGCTGGTGATTGCAGCTAGGAATTTGCTTCTCAAGGGACACTTTCAAAAAGAAAGTATAGCTATTTTAGTAGTAAAGAATTTCGTATTTAATTTTCAATCTCTTTTTACTTTGTTTTTGAAACTGATGGATGAACAATCAGGGTTCTGGTAGCAAGACCTTTTTATTTTAAGGTGGATTACTCATCTTTTTCTTCTGTGTTATAGAAGGAGAAGGAGATGCACAGCGAAATCCAAGTGAGCAAACCGGGGAGGCCCAAGGGGAGGCAGCAAAGCAAGAAAGCTGACATCCGACTTTGACCGAGTGGAGCAGCTGCTGGATGTTTTCAGGCTACAGGAGTGTGCTGGAACAAATTTGTTTCCATGAGCAAGCTGGTAGAAAAGAAAGTGCATGTGTCTTCACTGCTGGAACCCACTCAACATAATGCTAAGAATCGGGGTAGAAGCTGTGACAGAAGACAGAATTTTCTCTACCTCTGTCATTAGCAATGGGTGAACATGTATTGATTTTTTTGGGATAGTGTCATCAGATGGATCCCTTCATAATGACTACTTGATGGGAACACTTTTAGAAAGTAGAACAGGTAAATCTTGTAGCAAATGGCCTTTGAAACGTCAGAGGATCTAGTTGTGTATCTTAAGCAAAGGCTTGTATGATCCTCAGAGTTTAAAATTCTCTGGCCAAAGTGTTTGCCCATTATAAGAACTGTAAAGAAAGCACTGTTTTTAGAACTTTGCATCTGTTTTACAGCTCTGTTATTTACAATGGTTTTTGTATTGTACGACTTAGATGCTCCACACTGCCCCTTCTCAACTGCTTATGAAGAATATTTCTGTTACTGTGAATTTTTCTACCACACGTTTTGAAAGGGCTGGTTTTTTGCATAAGGTAGTGATGTGCACATGATAGATCTAAACGTCAGCCGCTAAATTGATTATGTCTAAACCTAAATGACTGAGCAACACTCCAATTTGTTACTAGATGAGCCTTCAAAACGATTTGTTAATGTGAATACTTGAGCGTGTGTTGTGTCCTTGGTACAGTTTTGCCACTCGCCTGTAGTTAGCTGCATATCAGAGACTCAAATTGAATCTTTTATGTTATTCTTCCCATTTTTCTAATTTTAATCCCAATTTCTTAATCTTTCTCTGAGATATTTTTTTAAAATGTTATTCCAAGTATTTTATTGTTATGGTAGTTTTAAGAATACATTTATAACCTTATATGGGTTGAAATTCAAACTAATTCCATGGTGCTAGAGGTTTTCCTGATCCACATTGTAAAAGATAGGCCTTGTTTACACATGGGAAAATAACTGGCATATGTTATTGCCAATTATGTATTCTGAAATGAGTTTTAGAATGCAGGATAGTCCAATGAGTGGATCCTGGGCTGGATCCAGCAAGGGGTTTGATTTTTACTATTCCTTGCCTTTGCCTCAGTTGATCAGGCTGTTGAGTTTGCACAGCCAGTAGCCTGTTACTGATGCCCCAGAACAGCCAAGTGCTAGAATCTGCTACAGCAGCCTTTTGGCTTTGAGCTGGAAAGGGAAGTGAGAGTCTTGGCATCTAGCACCCAAAGACTAGATTTTTTCCCATTTCATCTATTCCAAAATGACAGTCCAAACTGGGCCTTCATCAAAATACCAGGATAGTTTGTCCATCCAGGACATCACTTAAAATACCTACAAATCAACAACCTGTTCTGCAGTAGCTATTGCTGACTGATATTTTTTCCCCTCATCCTGCCCCAATAGACAAGGCCATACATGAGGCTGAATGCTGCAAAATGGGGCAGCCACACCTCTGTGTGACTAAGGTGAGTGAAGAGAGTGACTGGTAGTAAACCATGGCAATCACACAAGCACCAATCACAAGGTCAGAAGATTTGTTTTCTTTTATTAATAGGAGGTGATGTCACTTTATATATAGTATATATATATATTATATATATTTTTGTGTTGTTGGTTTCAAATGTTATGCACTTTTTAATGTTTGTAAACTTTTACTAATGAATAGTGTGATTGCTTCCTGAATATATTAATCATCCGTTAACAAAACATCTTTGTGCCCACAGCTGTTTGTTTCTACCATATGTATCATAGTACTTGTCACCTGAAAATCTTTTGTGAGATATGTGGAGGAAAAAAAACCACTTCTGATCAGTATTATGAGATCATTTATTAGTGTTAATAAAAACCAAGCCAGCCGTATGCTTGTGGCTCATGAGTGTAATATTAACTCTCACCTTTTAGTGTTTGGAGCTGAATGCCTTGCTGTCTTATTAGCTGTCAAATGCCCTATCTTCTTGGTAAGAGAAGTAGTCCATTTGCTTTGAAAATACTGTTACCCTTAAAGTAATTTTTATTCATTTGTTTCACTTGGTGTTCCTTTCAAATCTAACACATTATTATTGACCTTTTTTAAAATTATGTCTCCCCCTTTTGCTCTTGCATCAAGTCCTCAAGCTGAACTGGTTGCCCCTTTGTCATGGACTAGTTATTGTCAATCTAGCTCAAATGCCAGAAGGGAATAAGATTGTAGAGGTTTTTTTACAGTGTTACTTTATTGGTGATCCATGAAGCATCATCAATAAAATGTTGCAGAAAAAGGCAATAGTGAAAAAAGTATTTACAGTGATGGTTTTCCTTATTTTCCTTCAGTGCTTTTCTTTATTTCAGTATACTTTCCTTCTTAATTATTTTGTGTTGTTAAATAAAATTAATTTCAGCCTTTCCTCTCTATTTTGTACCTGTTTTTTCTATTTCTCTTCTTTTTTTTCCTCTTGTTTTAAACAAATTATGGAGGCTTTTGCTGGTTTTTGAAACACATCTCTCTGTGATGGAAAATAGTGTTTTTAATTTTAGTGGAGTAAAAGGCTATTTATGTTCCCCTTCCCCCAAAAGTGTATGAGTGCTTGCTTTATCATCTGAACTGTGCTTGCTGTCCTAATTTTGGGTATTTCTGTAGCATCTATAAGCAGGCCTCACTTAATGTAAACATGTGGTTAGTCTGTGCCAAGTCACAGCACTGTATCTTGATTATTATTGTTACCAAAGCAATTAGAGACAAGCTACTTTAAATATATTCACACCTGTACTTCTGTGTAATTGCATCACATAACGGGGACACAGATGGCAGAACTAGACTTTGATTGGGTTATTTTTGCTTTCGTTAGTTATCTTTTTTCGGCTAACTTCACTCTCCTGCTTCTGTTTCAGTATATTTATATTTTTTTGTTTTCATGATAGTTAAATGTTTGTTTAAGCCATGATTATCTCAGAAAGATCTTCCCAAAAAGCTATATAAACACAATAAAAGTCAGGTCTGGAATATCAGCATAATAGAATACTCCTTATCCTTCAAAGGTTTGGCTTTGGTGGGATGGTGGTGGGTTTGTTGTTTCATTTTTGTTGGTTTTTTTTTTTTTACTGTTTCTTTAGATGGATGTTTTCAGTGCCTTTTTCACTCTGAAGGACCATCTCTTAAATAGTCTCTGTATTCATGTTCTTGTTTCCATAATAAAGTCTATGACTATATCCACAAGCATTGTACTTGCAGGGTTCAGGTTCACTCTCCACTTGAAATACACAGAACTTTTAGAACTAAAATTGGACAGAAATACTGGCATTTGTTTCTTCTGCTTATTTCCATTAATGTTGGCCATGTGCTTCAAAAAGCATGTGTTAAAAGACAGCAGCAAGCGCACACATTTGTTACTTCATCAAACTATCATTTTAGAGCTAAAAGTTCAACGTGATCTTCCATAACACAATTATTGAATGTGAAAAAATGTCAGTATATTTGCTCCTCATCTGTGTAATTTCCCTTGCATTTTTTTCACCCCCATTTTGAAATGGGAAGAGGTCCATCCTCGTAGGAGTGCAAATGGATAATTAAATATCTGGTACCCAGAAGGAGCAACTACCAAAGTCATTAAGATGGATTTTCTACGGTGTGAATGCCTTTCTCAGCTAAATTGGAGAATTTCAGGTGTTCCTAATGTTTGTCTTTTATGTTTCAGAAATATCACTGAATTTTGTTCAGAGGAAAGACTGAGAGCTGCTGTTGAGACTGAGCACAGTATAGTAACCTCAGCTTTGACAAAGTTTGCCTTACCTCACCAGTATTCCTATGTTGAACTGCTGTATTTTTGCTGACTTGTTACTTTGTTTTGCTCTGCATCTCTTTCTGGCTGGTTTGTTTTCTGTCCTGTGGTTCCCTGATGTAAAATAATACCCTAGAAATATATGGAGTGCTGTATGACTGTATACTGACTGACTAAAGTCTTGTAGCAGAAAGATGGTTTCACTTAATCTTTTTGCTCAATGCACGAAGTGGGGTCTGTCACGAGAGAAGCAATAGAGCCAGGAAGGAAGTGTGAATTCAAGAAGATAGGGCAGCAATATAAGGAGGATATCTTTTCTTGATAACGAAGGTGGGCATGGTGCACAAAATAGCTTCCTCTATCATATGATGAAAAGCTAGGATAATAGCTAAAACAAAGACAAGTTGTTCAAGTTTAGGTTGATTTCAGAACCAACTTCAGGTTCTCAGCAGTACTCTAGAACAGAAGCATCCGTGTATCTGTGGCACGTACCCTTGAGACCAATCATAGTATCACCAGGTTCTAAGAAAATCAAAGATATCTCTTGTTCTCTAACATAGAACACAGAATTCTCTTAAAAAAAAGAAATACTTCACAAATGAGAAAATTACAGAAATAAAGGTAGTAGCAGGAAGATTCTCACTGTTCTCTATAGCTTCAGGAACTTACTTTTTCCTCCAAGAGAGCAGGGACAGAAATTATCAATGTGGATGTTTGGTACACTTCCACTATTTTCTGTAGCATACTGCCAATATCTGTCTGAGAGAAAATAATGGTAAAACAATGGTCTGGACAAATCAGAAAATAAGGTACTGAATCAGTTCCTATGGTTGTTAACTCACAATCTAATCATAAGTTACATAGTTGACTAATGAGTGTTAACTCACTATCTGATAGTAGGCTAACAACATATGAACAAATTTTAAAAGCAGAGAGTAAAACTAAACAAAAATATAGTGCACTCATGCTTACAAAAAGCATCCCTGTTTTCTGAAAGCAGCAGGACTTCATGTTCTATCCTTTTACATTGATTTTTACGTTATGGCTTTGGAACTGCTGATATTTTAGGATGGAGAACAGGACAGACTTGTCAACAGATGACCTGTGTGTACAAATGATCTCTTGGTATTTTCAGGCAACACATGCTTCAGTACCCTGAAACCAAATTTTTATAAAAAGACCAGTGCTAGTGATGACTTGCTTATGAGTTCTTAAGGTAAGCTTTTAGCAAATTAGCCATCAGCATACTCTTCCAATCCTATTTGCTATTAAGAAATTCTCTGGTGCGTATCCACGAGTGCAGTGTGATAGTTGGTACCCTTACGAAAGTTTGACTGAGGCAGATGATCTTGAGTGCTCCCAAAATGTCTGCGACAAAAATATTCATTAAAAATCCACACCACCTTCTTTGAATAGCAAAGACAGATGGTAAGTGTTTTGTATTTGCTAAATAATTAACCTGTTTTATCAATGGTTAATCAGTTAATGCTTAGATCTAGTTTCATGAAAAAACACCTTTTGATCCTGGAAAATTAATCAGGTTTTTACATAGAAAAAGGATAAGGGATGAATTTTTTAAAAAGGTAGCTTGGCAGTAGTTTATAGGAAATAGTTACATGTCACCTATAGGAGGGACCGGAGATCCTTGTTGAGAGAGCAATCTTGAGCAGCTCGGCAAACCAGTATCAGAGTATTAAAGCTATCTGTCATTCAATCAGTACTAGCGTCGCCCAGATACTTCATGTGTTAGCAGGTGAGTTGATCTATTCTGCATCTGGTTTGTTGCATTAGAATGTAAATTATGTCTCATTGTGTTCACCAAACATGGGTATTGCAAACAGATACACAAAATAGTTTTTAAGTATGAAGCCATAAATAGAGCCTTCCAAGGCAGGGAAGAAGAAAATATGATATTTTTAACCACATAGCATGGTGACAGTTCCATTTCATTACTCATTTTTATTTGCATGTCCTTTTTTCAGTAAAAAAAATGGATAATACACGATTGTGCAAAGAAATTCAGAATTGCAGCATGCACATCAGCAAAACCATGCCCTTTCCTTAATAGAATTCAGGTATTATTTGGTACCTCAAAAGGCAATGTGCAAATGGAAAATTAGTCAATGTGTATTAGCCACATCTTTGATGTGGGAATCTTTTATCATTAAGTTTCAGAGAAATTTCACTGTGTTTCCTACTAGTTCAGTCAACTCACTTGCCTGTAAAATGTCTTCTGTAGTCCACATTCGTTTCAGTTCAGTGAGTAGCTGGCTGTTGATGGAAGAACACATGTACTGTAATGATATCTATCTGCTGCTTTAATATTTCTATCAGTAGAACAGGACATATATGAGTACTTGGGGCAGGATCTGCTTTAAAATGTGCTGGGATTGCTGTCACTGGGAATCCAGTAACTGCTCCATGAAGAGACTATGCTAGGTTTTTGGTGGAATGGTATTATGAATGTAAAAGACAAACACTACACATAAATTTGGGGAGGGAGGGGGGCTCTGAGCTTGTAGTGTTACACAGGTAGCCTGAAAACCATATCCTCACAGAAATGTGGCTACTAAATTAGATCCAGCAAACTTTAAAAGCTTTTAACACTCTGAGAAGTTTTGCCATAACCCATGCAACGTGCCATTGTATTTGGAAATTTTTTTCAGGCTAACGATTTCTTTTCAACATGGGGATGGTGTGCACTTTTTCAAAATACAATGATTAGAAGATGCAACAGAAAGTAGAAAAAGTCAATCTGACTGTACAGTCATGAAAAACATGTCATTCCTGCACATTGCCCCCCTAAGACACAGCATCTGCAGGTAATGCTTGTGACTGTTGCAACACATTGTATTTTAGTTTGATTGTAACAGGATTTTCAAGAGTGGAGTACAGCCTGTACTCTAGTACTCTGTACAACCAAACCATACCATCTATCACCAGGCATATTTTATCAATTAATTCTTTCTTCCTATCTAATGTTCAAATGAAAATAGATTTACTATTCACTCTGATGTATACTTTTGAATATCCATGTGGTAATAAAAATGGCTCTACTTTAGGCTGAAGTGTAATAGGATGTCTTGTAGTTATTTGCAATGTCCTATGGATCTGTACATATTTTATGCCTGTATTTGCACTGAAACCACACTGTATACTTTCCAATTAAACATCATAGACCAAATGGGAATATGCAACATAAAAATACCGTGAGATATTTAGCTTTTTGAAGTATACACTCCTGTCTTTCTGGAAATTATACACAAGTACAAATAGGGCACAACTTAAGTGTTTCAAGTAAAAATCTTTGTTTTCACAGCCTCATCTTTGATCCTGCAATGCAGTCAAAATGTAGACTGTGTAACATCTGATTATAGTCATCATTTCCCTAGCAACAGACTGATATCCTCACTCAATACATTCTACAGTATATTTCAGAGAACAGGGCTTGCCAGAAGGGAAGAAGATGGATGACTCAACAGGTCTTTTTCATCCGTAATTCTTTCATCCACGGAAAGAATTAAGAACTGTCTGGACACAAACACAACATCTTCATTTGTTTGGAAGCACGAACACCAACAGTGCATAATAATAATGGTTCTACAGAAACTGCTACTATTATGGTGTTGTTATGGCGCTTTCCCCCCCAAAACAAGAAAAGGCAAGCACCCCCGAAAGTAACTGATAAATGGCACACGGACACCTCCTGGTGGCACTGGGGTGTATGTTTAAATAGAAGGATTCGAAACTAAACCAACCTCTAGAAACAAAGGTCCAAACAGCCACGATGGATTTGGGATGATTAAGGGGTTGAGAAAAATCCTTGAAAATCATGAGAGCAAAGTACTGTAAATACATCTTTTACATGATTGAATTATGGGCTTGGCTTTTGTACTTAATGTCTTACAACACATTGTTTTTCAGAACTTCCCCAGGAACTGCCTCCATACCCCATAAATAACATTTCCATAACTACTGGAAATAAACCAGGACTTTTAAAATTGGCCTTGGAGCTGGTTGCAGTAGATGAGCTGAAATCAGAAATCCATTATTGGCTGGTCTTGATGCAAACTCTTATGGCTCCGAGAACAGCCCGCAGAATCCCAACCTGTGCTCACCAGTCTGGCAGCACAGACAAAACAGTGTACCTTCCTGGTGATCTTTACTATCAGGAAATTAATAATCTGAGTATATCAATTAGGCTTTAAATTAAAATAATCATCATAGCAAAACCAAAGAATAGTTGTCTGATATTTATGGGAAGTTTGTGCTTACCGGAATTCCCCCCCGCCCCCCCCCCAAAAAAAATTCAGAACAAAACACACAAAAAAGATCCAAACAAGCAAACAAATAACCCCTCAGAAACATCATCAAGGCAAATTCAGAAGAAGGGAAATTCCAAAGCATTACAGGGTGTTTATGATAGACCTCTCTTTCCTGGTGCTATTTCCATGTTCAGGAACAAACAACTAGGTGTTAAAAGATAAATAATGAAGGGATTTGATGGCTGTTACCATAAGTAGCTCAAGATGTTTCAAAGAAAAAGGGAAAACAGAAGAGGGCTCTGGTGAGTAAACCTATTTTCTACCTTCTTTCCTGATGTCTGAAAGGTGACGTAGTACTACAGTGGGTTCAATTTTATATCAACAAATTTTTTCTCTTTTCACTATCTGTAATATATTCCTTCTCCAACAAGTCTTGTGACCAGTAATTTAGGAATCAGAATGGGTCAGGTTTGAAGGGACCACAGTGGATCATCTGGTTCAACCTCCCTGCTCAAGCAGGGTCATTCTAGAGCACCTTCAGTGCTATTTGATTTGAATTTTAAAATTGTTCTTACATGAAAACTTAAAAACTTTTTCCTGTATGAAAAAGCTATGGATTGAGTTGTACCAGTGATTTTATTTTAAAGGGACAGGATGACACTACTCTGCTTTATATTATCTTATTTCTTTGCACTCACATGTAGAAGGAGGTAGAAGAAAGATATTGTCAACTCAGAATGTATTTCCTTTCCGTCTATACTGTGTTCTTTTCTATTTAAACATCTGAGTAGTGCTGCAAAGTGAATATAACAGAACTAGCATAATTAATTAAGCCAGTGGTAATATCTGGAACTGAATATATTTAATATAACTCAATACAATTAAATATAATCTAATACTATTTTTACCAATACATGTTTCATCAATCATAGTAAATTGATTTCCTTTTTTACTTATTTCTGTCCCATATACTGACATTTCTTTCTTCACTTTCTGAAGACATTGCTTGTTTAAGCCTGAGACATCTACTTTTAACGCTTTAAAAATTAGCCCATTTTGCTTATTTGAGTCAAATACAAAGGCCTTTTGAACCTTTTTACATACAAAATATTCATTTTCAGCAAAGCATGTGCACTCTTGTAGGTAACAGCTTCAAGGTGATTCTGCTCTTTTCCCTACAGCACAGGGAACAAAGAGTTTTAGAGGGGTCCTAATGAGGCTTTTTTTCATCATGTGGGGGCATACTGACTAAGAAAATCAATCTATTCCAAGACTCAGCCAGGAGTACTAGGTTTTTGGCCACTGAATATGTGAATGAGTTCAGACAAGTGAAAGGCTCCTCTTACTACTTGTTTCTTAAACCATGCTGCTCATCAATAAAATATCTGTATTTATATCTAGACTGATATATCTTTTTTTATATCTATATCTCCATCTAATCATATGGATTAGATACAGCCATATGGAGACATACTATCTACATTTATAGAGATATAAATATACAGATATGTAGGGATATGATAGGTATATATTACATATCTCTGTAATCTATAATGAGTAGAACAGTACAATTTCTCAAGCAGAGAAATTGCTCAACTCACCAACCATAAGCACCTGGCAATTCAGTAATTATTTCTTTGGTTTCTGCAATAGGAAAAGCAGAACATGTTTTTCTTGAATATTGTAATACCTAAAAAGTACAGGTAGGATGAGATTATTTTTGTCTTTCTTCAAAAAATTACAAATTATCTTTGTAATGGCACGTTAGCATTTATATTCTAGTAAAGATAGTACACCAAGGTTTTTGCAGACACATTACTGGACAAGGAAGCAATTTTATCTTAAAAGCTTTCATGGTGTACTTTTACAGCTTGGGCTTTGAAATTTGTGATTTCTATCAACCAGTCTGCTGGGCTGTATCACAAGGAACCAAAAATGTTCTGTATATGTAGTGAAGGTGCCACATATAACCTTGAAGTTTCACACATAGGAAAGGTTAGCCCTCTCTTTCAGTTACCATCTTTTAGCTATAAGCCAATATGCTCATTCATCCTTGCCAGAGAGCTGAAATAAACATTGGAGGGAAACATTCTCCACATGGATTGTTTTTGACTAAGCTAATTTAGTGGCTCTGAATATGACAGCCACTGAGTACAACACTCAGAACTGCTTCCTAAACCCTTCATTCTTCCAGAAAGTCGAGTTCTGACTCTTTTAGACAGCTATTCATCACTTTTACCAATGATCTTTTAAAGTCAAAACTCAAAACCTTAAATAAGAGTTCTAAGCAGAGCTCAAGGTCCAGATGTCGTGCCCCTTTGTGCCTGAATGCGAGATCTGTTCCTCCTTCCTGTTGAAAGCCACAGAAACTTCGGGGCATTTTTCTCTTTAAGGAAAGTACCTCATGCATACATGAAACCAAACAAAGGCCAGATGATCATGAGAGTACACTGTGCCTTAATCTAATAGTCGTTCTTCATAGGACACCACTTTATCAAAGGATGTAGCAATAGTGCCTGTTTCCACAACAGTTTGGAGGATAAAGCTTTGATCCGTGACATCAAAGGTTTAGCATAATTCCCATGCTTTGTCTGAGGCTTTGAATCTCCACCATCTACCTTCTAGACAAGAAAGTATTCTGGTGCTGAGATTCTCAAGCCTTCCTTTTAAAGCATTTCCCCACTGTGTAAAATGAAATTAAAGGCCTTACTTACCTCCTCTCAGGTGAATGCCATAGCTTCTAGATTACCTCACAATGGGTCCAAAAGTACACTGATTATTTTCTTTAAGGAAAAAGACTAGGCTTGATAATCTCATCTTCAAAAGGAACTACTCAAAAGAATTTACATACTTAATAAGTGCAGTCAAGCCAAAGAAGAGAAAGGCATCCCAAGCTCAAAGGGAGAGATTTATATCCTTGACAAGCAGGTCTTAGACTCCACCTTATGCTATTCTTTACAGGCTTATGCACAGGCACATGACTTCTGCAGATGCCATTTCTATGTCCATAACCCAGAGTCAGTCTGGGCATACTCAAAGGACAAAGAATTGCTATAGTTGCATCCTCCTCATGAATGCAGTCCAACATTTATTAACTCTTCTCACAGGAGAGATCACCAAGCACAACTGATCTGAAATTTAGATATAACCAACATTTTTTGTCCAACAGGAAGAACAATAAAATCTCCTTAAACTGTAACTATTCAACCAAGAATTGGCATCCAGGAGCAGATTTTCTTCTTGCATTAATATTCCAGGCTACATTTGGGAGAGGTTAGGGACAAACAGCTGCTTTTGAAGCTGTCAGTTACTCACTGCTTCCCCATCCTAGGTTTTTACCTTTATAACGAAACCTGCCTTTGTCATGTGTGATGTTGATAGTTCATTAAAAAATCTCAAAACATCCTTTATCAAGAGAAATGTACAACTGGAAGAATATAATCTGGGGACAGAAGAAGAAAAATAAAATCTAAAAAATCTTTGGAGTTAGTCCTTTTCTGACCTGGCAGTTGCTTTTATAGTATTCCAAACAAATATTTAGACTGCACTTTTAAAAATAAAAGCCTATTCTTCACTAAGAAAATATATTTAAAACTAATAGAAAAAATATAACTTATACACCTGTGTTTAACAGAAAAATTTATCTTATATGCATAAAAATAGGTATATATGTGACAGAAAAATACATCATAAATCCACAAGTATGACTTGAGAAACTGATGAAGTGAGACAGTGAAATTAAGTGGTCATCTGAAAAAAAGAAAATTACAAGTGGGCATTTTTCCTTGACTCCATCTCTCTAAAATCCATTGTTCCTGAATAGATGTGAGACTGCTGAGGCAAACTCAGCTCCTATGATGTAAATCTAGGGTAATGGTGTTGAAGTGAATATTACATTTATTTATTGGCTTTGAGGGCAGGAATCGACTGTACCCTGTAATTTCTGCATCAAGCCCATGCTGTAAATCAGATAAATATTTTATCAGGATCTAAATCTGTGCATAGATGCATTTATTCTTAGGGCGTTTGCTGCAGAATTTCTACTACAGGTCCATCAGTGGAGGTGGGGGGGAGGTGTTCAATGGTGTACTGGGGTTCCTTTTAATGCAAAATATCTATATCCTAGAAAATTATCTGTATCAGAATCCAGTGAAGATATTTCAGAGCTCACTTCTTTCTTTTCACATATGACTACAAATATTGTTACTGCTTACAGCATCAGAGCTGTATGGCAGCATCTGAGAATAGCATCTTGTTCTGAAAGTTCAGAAGACCAAATAATACATTTGAAACACAAACAAAACCCGAATTCTTCAAACAAAATCTTGATTATTTTCACTCCACTCATATTTATTTGACATTCAGCTTTGAGACCTTAAAGAGTCATGGGGGGGGGTGGTGCTATTATTATTATTGTTGTTGTTGTTGTTGTTTGTTGTTTTGTTGTTGTTGTTGCTACTGTTTTTATTATATGATACTGAGCTAATTTTTTTTTCATCATAGCTTGATTATGCAAAATTTTCTCACAAAATACTCACCTAAATGGAACCATGCTGAAATCCATATAACAATAAAAAGTAAGATAAGTGTATGCATATATTTAATACATGACAACTAATTAATTTATTATAATGGTATGCATCAGCAACAGACATCTTCTACTGTCTCCAGGTTTTATCCTTAGGACAACCCCACCCTGACTGACATACCCATGAACCCGAGTCATGACACCTTTCTACATCACCCTCACCTTTTTTTACTGGGAAGGGTAAAGAGGAAGGTCTCATATGCTAAATCCTTTTTACCAGAAACATGGTACTTTTTTGGAACTTATTAATGATATTTGAGGAGGTCAAGTGATATCATCAGTGCAGTTGACTTTCTCATTGTCCAAAACAGGGGCTTTATAGGACAGCAGATGTGATTTCCTTCGAATGCAAACCATTAGAGTGAGTGAGTACAGTGAGCTGGTACACACAGAAGTTTTACTTCCCTATGGGACCAAGGACCCAAGGGCACAAGGCCAGGTCCTACAATTTAGATTTTCAGTGCTGTGTTCTAGCAGGGTTCATCCCATGCTTGCTACACCCTACGGACCAGATATTTTCTAAGATATGATGTCTCGTAACAGTTCCACATTTTTTGTTCACTCAAAATATGTAAAGCGGAAAGTAACTTTGTCAACGTCATATACTTCCAAGTTACACTTAATTAGAGTAAATACATGTGAGATCTATTGGAGGAATACTTCATGATTTGAATGCTTTAGAAGAGATGACAGAGAACACTTCAAAATTAAAACATTAACAAAACAGAGAATACAGCAGACAGACAGACAGACAATGTGCACAGAGATTCCAGAAACCTGATGAACATCACACTTCTGGTTCAGTTTCTGGTTTACAGCAGTATTGTTAAGAAAAGGGTAGGACAGTTAGATTTCTTTGCAATGACAGGTCTTGCTGCTTCTGTGAGTACCCTTCCTCTGACTTTCCCAGCCTCATTCTTCTTTTTGAAGTGTGTCATTAGCAACTCCGATTCTTGAAGTTTTGAGCTTTGTCTCCAGTCTTGCTGGTCACAGAAAGTGTTACCTTTCTGTTCCAGCTGGGCTGGACCTCTCCAACAGCAAGTCAGACGGACCAGACTGGAGCATCTTCCAAGAATTGTATAGACAAGTCAGAATTTAGTTTTGCTGAATAACTGTAGACAAACTTCCTTTCTTTGACACTTCCCCTTTTCCCATTTCATGTGTTAAGTCTTCCAAGCCTGAGTTATGGAGTGGGATCCTTTTCTTTAAGAGTTTCAGAAAGCCATTTGTAGTCACATAGCAGATGGAGGCAGCATAGCATTCAGAAGGTATGAAGTCACATAGCAGATGGATGCCTATTAAGGCAATCACAGATCATGACAGTCTCTTCTTCTCCTCCCTCTTTTTTACAAAAAACATTTCTTGTCAAGTTTCTCAAGCATTTTGCTTGACTTTTCTAAGGAAAGAACACTTAGAAAGCTTCTCCTGTAAGCCAGTGATCTGTACCCAAAACAATGACAACTTACACTTCTGGGGACCTCAGTAGAAAGGTAGCACTGCCAGTCAGGTGGAATGTCCTCTCTGGACAGAGGGCTCAGATGCCCATGGACTCCACAGGCACTTTGGCAGCCCAAGCTTTATTGTCACCACTTTCATAAAGTCTTGTTTTGAAGAGGCTGCCACAGAGAGAGTCCTCTTCTCCTCCCAGGAAAGCAAATTTGAAGAACTCAGTAATGAAAAAGCTACAGTTGATGATTACAATTATGATAGTTGTAATTAAGGATACATGCTTTTCGTCACCTGTTAGTAAGATTTGGAAAGAGAATGATAACCTAAGTAACTAAATCTAACTGTTAATTAAGCAATGTAGAAATAAGAGAAGACTATGTAACAATCCCCTCGTGCCTAGCTGAAAAACTCTGGGATTGAATGCCTTTGGTGTTTAATATCATACTACAATTTCAGGATTATAGGATTCAGGAGGGTTGTTAGGCAAACAGCACAACAATTTTTGAAATGGCATTTGACCACAACACTGTTTCACTCTCTACTCACAAGTTTCCTAACTGTGCTGAACCTTTTCAACTTTAAGAATTCACCTCAAATAAGGAATAGGGGTATTTCTGCACAACTTCTTCAAGCAAAATTCTCTTTGAAATGAAGGAAAGGTTTGCATAGTAACTATAAGAATCTCAGAATAACATAAGAAACTGTAAGAATATGAGGTCAGATCTCAGGCTGATGGCTTTGGAAGCACATACTAAACCCATGAAAGGATAAAAGAGAGCTTTAGCATCTACTAATAACAAGGGGTCACATTTTTTTCTGCACCAATTATACCTTCTGGAGTCAGAAAGTCAAGCACCCAGGTCAAGCCTTTTAAGAATGAATACCACTTTTCTAGTTATTATTAAGGGGAAAAAAGTTCACATCTTGCAAAATGAAAGGCAGAACCTGAAAAAAAAGATTTCTCAGTCTGTTTTTCTACTCCACAGCAGATAGATGAATAGTCATAGCCAGCATGATCAAAACATATAAAAATGATATTTCACACCTACTCTCAAGTGTAGAGAAGAATTTATACCTTTTTATTATTAATATCTCTGGAATTATGGAGTTGCTGTGAGAAAAAGGCAGAATAAACTTGTTTTGTTGTTCTGATACTCAACAGCAATGCATGCCTATATTGAGTCACCTGGTTTTCACCTAGTTTTGGTTGGACAGTACTTTTCATCTTGATTATTTAGCATGCAGCTAACTAGACCAAGAAATTTATTCGTACCTTTAAGGATGTCCTTCCACTCACACCAAGGCTTTCTTCTGGTCATTTAAAAGGACTGTAGCTAAAAGTGATTACTGGGAAAGGAAGAATTTTTGTTTCTAAAAAAATTCTTGTCTAGCTGAAAATGAAGCTAATATAGTTTCCTTGCCAAGGTCTACAATCATATTGCGTGGTTTCCTACACCTATAGAAAACCTTGTGCCTGTCAATATCACTTCACAAAGCATTACTACAAGAAGCGTAATGACATTAATCATCAGTACCACAGCAGCATCCAAATTCAGCTTCTCCGCTGTTTTTATGGTGGTTTAATGATCCATATGAGTAATGGGAATATTTAATAAATAAACAATGCTTTCTATTATAAAATGATGTTTCTCTAACTGGGAATGGCAGGAGTTTTAAAGCTCCGAACAAAAGCCTTGTAATGGTACCAGGAAAGAAAGAATTTTACTTCAGCAAACAAAAACAGGGAGAATTTGCCTTACAGGGTGTGTATATGCTATTTTGATAGCAAATACATATTTCTGAATTCACAGTGCAAACAGGAACAATGGAGAGCTCCTGTAAATTACTGTATCAAGTGGAATACTGCATGCTGATCTATATCTCCATAGATATGAAACAGTGACCTCATCCCTTCCAGTAGAACTGAGAAATCTGTTATATACAAAAATAGCTACAGAGTAATTGTAAGCCATTGGCAAGAAAAAACCAATTACCTCAAAGAATGTCAGTGGCAGCATTTGCTTCCAATTTCTTTTTCTGTTTATAGCAAAAATAATAATCACTTTGTTAGCAATAACCAGATGTTTATGCATCGAGCATATTAACTGAACTGGCATGCACACAACTGTAGGATAACATACACAAAAGATGACTGATTAAGATAATGGAAGATTAAACACATCAGCTGATGGAAATTACATTTGAGATTTCTGTGGAGAGCTTTGAGGGTAACCTGTGTCAGTGCTCAGTCACCCTCACAGTAAAAAGCTGTTTCCTGCTGTTCAGAAAGAACCTCCTGTTTGTCAGTGTGTGCCCACTGCCCCATGTCCTGGCACTGGGCACTACTGATGAGCCTGGCTCTGTGTCCTTTGCCCTCTCACTTCAGGTATTTCTACACACTGATGAGATCCTTCTGATTCTTCTCCAGGCTGAACAGCCCTGGCTCTCTCAGCCCTTCCTTACTGGAGACATGCTCCAGTCCCTTCAGCATCCTGATGGCCTTCCACTGGAAGGCCCAATATGTCCATACTTCTGTTGTGCTGGGGTATCCAGAATGGGATGTAGTACTCCAGATGCAGTGTCCTACTCACCAGTGTGGAGTACCAGTGCTGAGTAGAGCAGCAGAGTTTCCTGCCTTCACCTGTTGGCAGTGCTTTGTCAGTGCAGTCCAGGACATCATTCCCTCTCTTTGTCATAAGGGCAAAGACACCCAGACTTGAGGTAACATATCCTGTAGGACTGGTCAGTAGGGAGGGTATGCCTATCTGTAAATATGGGCTAAAGGCTATATTCAGCAAGTATGCAAAGTGCTGACTTGCAACACAGAAATGGGGCTTGCTTCACTGTGACTCAGCCACCATGCTCCAAGCAAAACACTGCATTTCTCTAGTTGTACTGCAGGCACTTTAAAACCCACTTAGTCACAGATTCATCTGCAGTGCAAACAGCCCCAGCTCCTCAAGGCATGGCTGAACAGCCTCCATCTATGCCAACTGCATACGGTGACTTTATGTAGGACACTGGACGGGTGAGAGAACTTGGGATACTTTGAGATGCTCAAGAATCTCCTTTCACAAGGTCAAACCACATTTGTATGCTTAAGTTTGGTCAGGAAAAGGTAGGCACAAGTAGTCTTTACTGACTCTGCTCTCCCAAATTTTATTTATGGTACATAAAATGCATACAGGTGATAGTATAGATATAGTCATCCAAGCCAGATCAGAAATGCAAATGAGGGGCTGGCCTCATTTGGTTCTACTTACTGTACAGAAATCAGTGAGGGGAATAATAACCAGAGAGAGTAGAAGAACCTGAAGTTGCAGTAGCAATTCTTGAGAGCAAAGTTCTGGAAATAGATGTTTGAAAACCTGGACAGAGTACTCAGGAAATAGCCCAATCTGAAATATTGAGAGAAAATCAAGTCAAGAAAGTTACGAGAGACTGATTTTAAAGTATTCAGAGGAGTCAGAATTCAGTGGGGTTTCTACCTGAACTGCCAGTTGCAAGCTATTGCTAAGCCAGATCTTTTCATTCTATTGCTAACAAACTAGGTCTGCAAAAAGCAAGAACTTCAAACTGGTGGAAATTGAATGAAGTGGCCCCTAGAACTAGAGGGAGGTAGACAGAGATGCAGGTAAGAGGACACTGTATGGCAAAATTTTCAGGAAGTGTAGGCAGTCAGTATCCTAGAGCTGTAAAAGCTTTGTGCCAGCTTAGTGGCAGTTGGATGCACACAAAAAGCATATGCAAAAATACAAAATTGGGCTTGAAGCTCAGTTGGAGTGTCTTGTTTCTCCCTTCAGTTTTAGCTAGACCATTTATAGAATCAGTTCTCCAAAACTATTTAAAGAAAAATCAAAGAAAGGAATCAGTAAGGAGAGGGAAAACCAGCAGTGCCTACAAGTAAAACTCTTTTTTGCTCTCTCATTACTGCCTATGTTTGATCTCTGACTAACTCCTTTGCATTTTAATTGATGATACTTGACACTACCTGATGCATTTATGACCTACATGGCCTTCCCAAATGTACACAAAAATCTACTGAACACTTAAAACCTGTTCATGTGTTAAAGACTAAGAAGAGGCACATGGGAGATATTGATGTACGGAGACACAAAACAAAAAAATATTTATTGGAGGAATTTTGCCTGGCCCATTTTATCTTATTTTACATACTATTTGTTGAGAAAATAAAATTGAAATCCACGTAGAATCAACAAAATGCTCACAAATAACATGGAAGTGGCATGACGTAAATGAAACAAAGAAAACAATCATCCCATCATAAAGTGTTATAATAAAAGTGGAATACTGTCTTCTCAAAATCTCCTTTGTATCCAATATTAATTGAAAGCCAAGATCACATACTTAAGTTTTTATTTTGCAAATGTTTAGCTGTCTTCAAGTAAAAAAATGATTGTGAGTAAGAGGCAGACGGGACAATTTCAACTCTTCATTCTGCTTGTGGTTTTTTGTGCTTTCATTTCCTCTTTCCGTGTCTTACTCCGCCAGTGTTTAGTAACAGCTTGAGATCAAAAGACTTCCATAGTTGCTGGATATTATTTTCATAAGTAATAGCTTCTATATCCAAATAGAGGTTTTTTTACACTCAGTATCTTAGAGCAAATACCAGCTTAATCAGGCTCTGAATTCAAAGTGTGTCTCATACTGTTGGATAAAAACAGAAACCTTGACTCAATTTCATTTATGAGATCAACTTATGTAAATCTTTTAAATCAATATAAAATTTCACAGTAAACTGAAGAAGAGAACCAAGGAAAATCTATGTCTAATCAAATATTATCCAGTGAATCAAATAATCAAAGATTTTTGCATCTCTAAATCCTGCAGTTTGATCAAATGGCATGAAATATTTAAGAATTTACTGTAAAAACTATTCTGTGCTAGCATGTGTCCCTTCTATTTCTGATTTCTGTGATTAAAAATGGAACTACGTCACAGTCCAGTTGCTGATATAGTCCAGTATGATGCAATCAGTGTGATGGCCCCATTCCCCAAAGTGAAAAACATTGACTAATATTTCTGTGTTTCTTGCTTGAGCCTATGTATATTTGGCGAGTTTTTATAAGGATGTGGAAAACTTCCTGCCAGATGGCAAATTAGAAAATAAAATGCAACATTTTGTTCTTTATATTAAAATCTACAGTAATTATTAAAGTCACTCATGAGCAACAATTCATCACCATGAATAACATTTTACAATCTACTATGTGCCAAAATGTGTCAAGACTTTCATAAGTACTCACATGAAGCTGGAAGGAACAGTGGAGCTGTATCATATGATGAAATTAATCTTTTATCCAAGCATATAACTACATAGCAAAGCAAACTCATACAGAGAAAGCCATCTCAGAGTAGCTCAGACTGAGGGCCACCACATTTGCCATGATAACTTTCAGTTTGTTGGTAACTTTCAGTATACTGATCTATACCTAAAAAGCAATTTATTGCAATACTCTGTTGAGCTAGGTGTTAGAGAGGCTGAAGCATCAGTTTTCATCCCACACTCTCAGTAGATGTAATCATTGATATATCTTATTACAGGAAAACAACATGGGGCATACAGGTATCTAGCATTTGGGGGAAAAAAAATCACAAATCATGAGACAGAGAGAACTCTCACCATGGCCATGCACAAATGTTACTGGTAAGAGACAGAGGGAGAAAGGCCAAAGACATGTGGCTTTGAAAGGAAAAATAAAAAGAGACAATCACTGAGGGATCAGCTACAACTAGAACAGGCCTGGAAAATTCATTAATTGGGCTCTTTGTTTAACTTAAGGAAAGTACATCGAATTTAGTCATTTTTGGATTAGATAAAACTAAATGTTCATCTAAAACTAGATGAAACTTTAGTGCTTTCTTTCTTTGCAAAACTATCAGGTAAAAATTATTTAAGAAGGACTTTTACCAGCATATCCATGGCTACGTATTCTCAAAGAGAAGAACTGAAAATGTGAAAATTTAGTCACATCTCACAACGTGATAAGGGATGATATGCACTGTCTAATCTGTCCAGGTTTTTGTTGAAGAATAGAAGGATCAAAAGATCACATTCTGGGAAAGAAGCTGAGTATCTTAGTTGATAAATAGAAAAGGAAACTTTTCCCTCAATTGCTTCAGAATATTTTATTCTGAAACAAATTCTAAGTTCAGTCAGAATTTCTAGTCTTACTATGATCTAATATGACCTTTTCCTCTGAATAGTGAAGAAATACACTATCAAATTACAATATAAATATAGATGAATTTGTAATGCCATTTTAGTTTCTTAATAAAAAAATTGCCTTAAAGGGTGAAACTACCTCATCTCATTGACAGAATCATGATATATATATATATATATACAGAAATTTAATTTTACTTACTGTGCAAGGCATTTGGAGGGTTTCAGAAGAGTAGAATATTTCACCAGCTGGGCGTTCAATTTGTTTGTACAATACATAGATGCACCTAAGTTTTACATGTCTACCTAGCAAAGTCCATCTTCTAAGTGAGCATTTAGGAAAGACAAACAGATAAAGTGCTTTGTGGAACTCTCTGGCTTTGCAAAATCAGCTTTGCAGCATTGTTTTGTTTCTCAGTAATCTCTCACTTTTGGCTTGTGCTGTGCCTTCTAAAACAGATTGTGTCCTAAACCAGCAAGCTGAAGAGTGGAAGTGTATTGGAAATCAAACACAAACAGTGCAGAGGATTTACCAAAAGTCAATTTGTTTGGTTTACATATTCAGTACTCTGAATTGCCCACTTAATTTTTAAGAACTAGCCTGCTAGCAGAACTGTAAAAAATAATATCACAACATATAAAGACTGTTATACAGATTGCAAAAGCCAATATATGGAAATAAGAAAACATCAGAGGTACTACATCCAGTGATAACCTTACAGTCCCTGGTCTCCTTCTATTATTGGCTACTCAGGCTACCCCACAGCATGGCAACCTAAAATTTAAACTCATATTTTCTTTCTCTTTTGGGCATTATTATAACTTATTGTAAATCATTTACTCTTATGTTTCCAGTTTAGACTGAACTTCATAAATTCAGCAATTCATGTTCTGAGAGAGCAAAAAGTCTTTATTCCAGTGCTGTTTACTAATTTTTATTGTGGTCTCTGGTCTTGTTCTGTCTAATTTGGGACAACCACAGCAAACAAAACTATACTGCACTGAAAAAAAATGGATTGCTAAAAAGATTGATAGCAAAATCACAATACTCCATTTCTGAATATAAATTGTGACTATAATCCAAAAAAGAACAAAAGGCATTCTTGTAGGAATTCAGCTGAGGAATTATTTTAGTAGAAGAGTAATCATTCTTGTCTGTAGTCCTCAATTAGCATTAACTGTAAGAAAAAGCTTATTAAGAATATTTAAATTTTAAAGATCCCCTGTGCAAGCATACCTGAATTCCCAGAAGCTAGTTATAGTGCAAAGTGTATTAATTAAAATACCGCTTTGGGAGATCCTTCTTTATCCAGTATTCATTATTAACACGAAAGATAGTGGAAAAGTTTTGATTTTTTTATAAAGATTTTAGTCATTGCGACAAGGATCCAAATGGTGAAAAAGAGCATTTGAAATGTAAATTAAATTCAGATCATTTTACAGGACTTAGTAGTTTTTTGACACTTCTGCCCCAAATGAATGATTTGCAAGCCTTGCAAAGACCAAGGGAAAGATACTGTCAAAACTCTGAAACCTGGAGTCACTTTCTAAAGTGACTAAAGACTTGGAAATGAAAGTGTAGGGATTTTTCCATATTAATATATATACAAGAAACCACATTTATTCCACAGTTCCTCTTGGCCTGTCTAAACTACTTGTAAGATTTATAGCACATTTCCCACAGCAGGCCCCCTTTATCTGGAGTGATTGTTAGATGCATGATTATTTCTAAATGTCAGAGTTTTTCGCATTGCATTTTACCAAATGTGCCCTTTACCTTTCCAGGTATCTCTCACACATGAGGGGTTACATGACAAACAGGGCTTACACATAAAAAGTGAGACGAGTTTGTTGTTGCCAGTCAGACCATGCCAGTCATAAATATCTGCCAGTCATAAGCAGGCAAAAAGACAACATTATGTCTCAGTAATACACCTGGGACCTGTGAGAACAATCCTACAGCTCTCATGCAAGAGGCCTTGTCAGATTCTGGCAGAAAGATTTGGTGTCACTGCTTCCCTAAGTTTTAAAATTCAGGACCCTTGCAAATCTTCGACCATGATTCCATGTCTCTAGGTACTTTTGAAAATGCTGACTTATGCAACCAAATACTCAGAATAAGCTGTAACTTTTATCTATACCCACAAACCACAGGGCAAATGGGTTTTCCTAATTTATCATAAACTCATAATTTATGTCTTGCAACTTATCCCTGTGGGCAAAATCCTCTCTTTTTACCAACAAAAAAAGAAAAGCTGTCCCTTTACTGGCCAGCTGAAGGAGACCTGAGTCTTTTTGGAAACTGTGTCAATGTTAGGCAGCCTCTCTATACCCCTGCTTAATGTCTGAGCACACCTCAGACTAGCTTTTACCTCTCTTCTTTGGAATTCCTTCTGGAATTTAGGTACGGGTAGGCATGGTTGTGCTAGTGTTTGTATTTAAATTCTTTGAAACAAGTATGAGTAAGGAAGCTGTGGCTTTTGCATTTAGGGCCGTGTTTTCCTGATTCTTCTCAGACACTCAGGACTTTGAACAGTAGGTGTTCAGACTGCACTACCTTTTAGAGACAAAAATTTCTATCATCAGTGCTGACTCTGCGAAACAACTGATATGGAAGAGGAGCTAAATATATACTGGTGCCTACAGGCTTACCATACCACAGCAAATGCAACCTAACATGTATTAGTACAAATATTCCCAGCAGAGGCAAAGAAGTATAAGTGATGTGGTAAGATCACGTCTCAGGGACAGTTTAAGATTCTGATCACATATGAAATATGAACGGCCTTGGAATAGGCCTGTTGGAGGTTGGGGGGGAGGAGTGGAATTTTTACCATTCTGTTGCCAGGTAGCTAACGATCGGTACTTAGGGGCATTTACTCTCACAAAAGAGACAAAGACTTTCTGGCTGGGCGGAGACGGGAACAAGAGATATGGGAACTGATAAGCTCACTCCTCGCTGGAGTTTGGAGGAGAGAGGAGTGGGAAAGAAGGGCTGTCTGCTTTATTTTGGCTGCGACTGCAGGAAGAGAAGCCTGGCTCTGCACTAGCTTTTTTTCTCTACCTGGTGAGTGAGTTGCTCGGGGCACGGGACTCCAATCCTCTTTTCCCCTCCGGGAGGGTGCATCTCCCAGCTGCGCTGCAGTGGAACGGGACCCCAGCCTGCTGCTGCCGCCCGGCGCCCTGCCTGCCACCACCCTGCCCTCTGCCTGCCCTAACTGCGGAGTTTTCCTGCCGCCTCCTCTGCTGGCCGGCCTGGGTGTGCTGACCCGGCCACTCCATCTCCCGGCTCTGGGCTCTCTGCTGTGCCCCGTCCATCTGCGCTCCACGCTGCTCCAGCCCGGCTGCCATCACGCGCGGCACAGATCCAACCTCACGCCACAGCGCCATCTGCAGCTCCCCGGGAGTCATCGCACCTGCCCTGCTGGGCTGGGAGCCCAACAGCGCCCCTGCTGGCCGTGACCGTCACTGCACCAAACGGGAAAGCGCCTGGCAGCCCAGGGACATTTGCCACTGAGGTTTTTTTTTTGTTTTGTTTACCTTTTTTACTTTGTTCACTGTTCTTTTTGTTACTGATTGTTTATCTCATTATAGATACTAGTAAAAAACTCTTATTCCTTTTCCCATACCTTTGCCTGAGAGCCCTTGATTCTAAAATTATAATAATTCGGAGGGAAGGGGGTTCACATTCTCTGTTCTAAGGAAGGTTCCCACCTTCCTTAGCTGACACCTGTCTCTCAAACGAAGACAAGGCCCAATAAAGGGTACCATGGTGGCTATGGAAATGGAAGCATAGTTTCTGAACACAGTTCGGAAGAGCTCTACTTTGTTTAGGCTAACAAGCTAAATACTGAAACAGAATAGATGCAAATTCTCTATAAATGAATCAAAGGGGTAAACAATAAAGTGTGTAAGCCAGAAATAAATGTTGGCACAAGCATACATGGTGCAAACTAGTAATTAATAAATTTAGCATATAGTTTGGAAAAAAATCCTAAATGTTATAGGAATGTCATTGCATCAGACTTGAGCTTGGCATAGTAGGTCTACAGAATGAAAACACAAGCTTGGGGTTTTTCAGTATGAAGGTAAATTTATGAAGGCATTCACATAGCACAGTGGCTATGATCACACAGGACTAGTCCCCTGTCCCCCACACAGACACCACAGTAAAAAGACTTTTCAGCATCAGGAGTCCTTTAAAGTATGCTGTCCATAGTCATGGTTGCACAACAAATGTTTGGACAGCAGCCACAAGAGCCAGAAGAATCTTTTAGCTTTGCAGCAGAATCCTACTCTCAGGCAGGTATTGATTATTTACTTGTCTCTCATCCTGGAACAGATGATACATTTGGCCAAGCAGATCCCACATCAAGTACAGAGACAAACCTCTATAGACTGCGAAGTTGACAGGTACCTCAGATGTGAACATTGTAGATACTTAAAAGGCGGATGAGCTGAAGTTATCACCTGCCCCAGTTTTTAACAAAAATAGCCTCAAATTTCAAAGTGAAACAATAAACCAAAAAAAATGCACCTCTAATATGAAACCCTTCACTAAACTGAGAATATCTTCTCCTCCGGTTTTGAATTTGTAATCCTCATTCAGAAACATCATGAAAGGAAGTGCACTTCTGGTACACTATCCTAATGGCTAGTTAACCAGTAAATGCTTGCTAGCTACAGGTTTATTTAAATTCTATGTCAAAGATTTAAAGGATCATTTGCAAAGTTTAGAACTCTGCAACTTGGTAGCAGACTAGTTGCTTCTCGCATGGCCTGTAATTTTATAAACATAAACTCTAGAGACAAAGGCAAATCTGAAACGTACTTTCATGAAATTAACTAGAAAAATTGCAGCTAGAATTACCATATATATCCAAGCTTTTGGTCTCAAATGATGATTTTAATCATCTGTCAATCATGATTTACATGCTGGCATGCAGCATCTGGACCTACATGTTCCGTGCTAAGGGGATGCAGAGAAGACAACATGACCATAATCTCCAATTTAATGTAGTTTTAATGTATTTGTTTTGTTTCTTTGATTTGCATTCACAGATGGGCTGTGATAAGGACAGTAACTGTGACTCTGTGGACAAGTGAACCTGTATCAACCAACTTGTCTAGCATAAGAAGAGAAATTACTTGCATGTGCCTGTAAAGACAGCAGTAATTTCTATAAGACTTATTGTAGTTTAGAAATACTTTATTACTTGCTCATGGCATATTGCCACAGGAAAGACAAATAAAAGATCTTAAGAATTAATTCTAAAATAATGTCTCGAAGAAAGAAATATTGAAATGCTTTGGTTGCTAAAAACGCGGAGACCTTTTGTAAACGGAACAGAAGACTTTCAATATGTATCAAGCATTATTTATATTCATTAGCCACTGGCAATTTAGTAGCAGTATTTTCAAAAAGACTTCCATTGCTCAAATGTTATCCAGTAGCAGGAGATTCTTTCAAGATACTAATCTTGTATTAGCATCTCTTTCAGTTAAGAAAATAACAGGAGGGAAAAAGGGTGGGGGAATCCATTGTCTGCAATTATTTTGAGGACATGAACCTGAAAACAATTTATTGGGTGTTTTTCCTGTAGTTGTCCTAGTTTTCCCTTACGCGAAGGGACACCCAACATGGCCACACATCAGCACCCGTCTGTTCAGCCACTGGGTGCTGCGGGTGGAGGGTCCCTGGCACCATCCCAGCTGCTGCCCGTCTCCATCCAGAGACTGAAGGCTCAGATACTCTGTCGACTGCACGGTCATTTCTCTTTATGTGCTTCACTTTGGTCTTCACGTCCGGGGAGGTCGTGGGGCCTCCCGCTCTGGAGATACTCAAAATCCACCCGGACTCTTCCTCTGCCACCTGCTCTAGGTGACCCTGCCTCGGCAGGGGGTTGAATTGGATGATCCCCGGAGGTTCCTCCCAACCCTAACGATTGTATGATCCCATGTTCACTGTACAAGCGCTGCTCTTGAAATAGATCCTGGTCACAGCATAACCTCAACGAATGGGCTTCCGGACCTGTCAGGGTCCTGAATCGGGACCCGAATCAGCACCTGAGTCAGGATGAGGCTGGTTTTTGCAGGGAGGTGCCCAGACCCGGTGCGCTGCTCCCTTGGGAAGACCCAGCCGGGGCGCAGCCTGAGGGCGGGAGACACGGCCCGGGCCCGGCGCGGCTCAGCGCAGCCAGGCGGGCTGCGAGCCGCTGGGGTGCGGTCGGGACGCCGAAGCAGAGCGGGCGGGGCCGAGGGCGCGGCCGGGGCG
>VZRL01005189.1:756101-803151 GCA_013397895.1 Origma solitaria | reverse complement strand
CCCTGCGGCGGCCGCGCTCCGAGCGCGCTCACCGGGGCCCCTGCGGGCGGGGTGCGGCGGAGCGTCCGGGCATCTTTGCCAGGAGCCCTTTTTTTTGCTAACAGATGGCTACGGTGGGTGTTAAGATCCGCTTATCATTCTAGGAGAGCGTTCAGTGCGGTGAAGAAAACTAGGTATGAATTTGCTGACAGGGTATTTGCAACTTTATCCTGTGCCGGTCGAATTAATAAAAATATCCTTGCTCTCCGAAATGATAGCATCATTTTCATCGATGATATTATCCATCATACCATAGATAGCAGCTTGGAATTCATGAAGTTACAGCTTGCAATCTGAGTATTTTGGTAGGCCTGTCGTTTCTGCGTTTTGCAAGCTGCTTTAACCATACTACTTAAAAAAGAAATGCAGACCTGTTTGGAGAAACTATACAACACAGTCATTAAGTCTTCCATGCTCTACTTCTCTAGAGGTAACTGAGTGCTTAAGTAAGAGTAAGCCCAAACTAGCCTTTGTTCTTTATCCCTTCTAGAACAGTTGGAGAACTGAAGTAATTTTCACAGAATACCTGTGTTCTGTCTTTAGTAGATTTTACAGTATTCAGACCCTATTCTTGTGCCTAGTGACTTCATTAAGACTCTAAATTTGGACATAATTTGGCATTAAAATCCCAAGAGATTTATTTTATTCACTCAGTATTCTTTGCTGACTGTTAATGCCTTTGGAATTTCAAAGGTGGTGTCCAGTGTTTACCAAGTAACACCTTATCAGACATTCCAGCTCTCAAGACAATTGTATGTTACCTCTCCAAAAGGAGAAAACTTGCCTTAATTTTAACTAAGCTATGTGTTTGACTGCATTTGAGACTGTACATCATCTGCAGCCCATCTATCAATTGATTTGGCTGTGTGCTAATTTACCAAGACCAGCCAGCTATGAGTGATGTGTTGTGTAAGCTCTAGTACCTTCATTACAGAGAGTAGGAGGAAAGTAGATCTACAGGTAACAGCAGAAGCCTGAAAAAACTGGTGATTTTTTTCAGTAAAATTTGTCCAGTTTCTGACTTGCTTAGAAATGCTTTATATCTTGTTTATATTTCAGAAGGTACTGGGAGTAGAGGGGGAAGAACTGCCAAATCATAGGTGAAATCTAATGTGTTACTAAACCTTTTCTTGAAAGTACTTTCAAAAGCTAGAGCTTGTCGGAGCATTTTTTCCATCATGTGAAATGATTCTTCTGAACACTTGAGATAAATTTCAGAATAGCACAGGAAGTAAGTAATGTCTAAAACTCCAGTTGTCCTTGCCTTGTGAACACTCATATCTCACACTGTTATCCAATGTCCTTGAATGCAAAAGTTTTTGAAACTGAAGAAAAATTTTCTGCATTTTGTGGGTCACTTTGTGCCATGTTTTTATTTTTTAAAAACTGCCACAAAATAAAATACTTACTTTTCTGCTTCAAAACATTTGAAGCAAGTGGGTTTGCTTTTATTTACAGTTTTCCAGTTTAGGCTATCTCTGTTTATGTGTATTAGCTTAGACTCAGATTAAGTTTTTGTAGAAAGGTTGCCCTAGGACAGGAAAAATGTAGGCAAGGCCAATAATAATAATAAATTATTTCATTGGGTATTATGTTTTTATCCAGTCATTGCTCCATTGGCAACTCAGAGCAAATACTGGTTGCCATTTTAGATTAAATTCGTGTTTAGATGTGCAATTGCACAGTCATACCCATCTGACATAGAAGGTAAGGGCAGCTTCTGCAATCTGGCTCAGCCTGCTGCCTCGCTATATTAGTGCTTAGTAAAATCATTTCCCAGAGCTGACTGGTGCAGTGGGTGCTTGGCAGCTGCGTGTGTGAGGGACATGGTTATGGGGAAGGGCAGGACTTTGTCTCTTGGTGTGTCTATGACTGTGGAAGACCCCCTCAGGCTCAAGATGCTTGTCCAGGACTTTCCAGCCTCAGAAGCTTTTGCTTTGCTGAAGCTCAGCATTATAGATGAAAGATCTGTTTCATTTTGGTTTATATAAGCATGCTATTAATAAGAAAGAACTCTGTCCAATTTATAATGATCCTCTCCAGAAAGTGGAGAAATGAATGTGTAATAGTTGGCATGTGGAGCTGCATTAATGACATTTAAAAAGTTAAATACTATTTTCAGTGTCACAGTTGCGTTTTCTCACTATGTGCAAGTTTAAACATTCTGTGAAATGGCAAAGTAGGTTTCTATGTCACTTAAAAGTTTCTCCTAAAATTTACTTTTGTTGCTCCTTTAAGGCTGTTGCTCTATTATGTTATTTTTTATCAGTATCATTATATTACTAGATTGAGTCAAATTTGTAACTAAGTTTTGTAAAAGTAAAGAGTGCACGCTTGGAATTACAGGTGACAAATCTGATATTAAGCCTAAAGTCTCTAGCTCAGCATTTTTTACTTTACAGCCTGTGTGTTGTTTGGCTTTTTTAAAATTTTCATTTAATTTACTGATGAAAATAGAGCAGTAGACTGGCTCTGTCTGAAAAGTAATCTCTAAGGTGATATTAAAAATCCATTCATTAGTTCACCATGTGCTGAATCTCATGACTGTTTCTGATGGATTAACATATTCTTGTTGCTTGCACTGCTGGATGTCAAGAAAAAAGCTGTCACACAGGCGTGTTTGTTGCTCTCTGTTTTGCTTGAGCGAGATGGAGCCAAGCACTGAATTCCTGACTTCATTTAAGCCAGCCAGTCCAGTGGTGATGTTTGATCGGCTTCTCTCCAGTCTGTTGTTTTTCCTGGGAGGATGCCGACAACAGCTGCGTGAGCCAACTAAATGCCGCTTCCCACACTTGTTCACAGCCCATCCCAGCCTAAGGAACAAGGGGCAGGGGGGCAGCTGTGTCCAAGGGCAAAAGTCCAACTCTCTGTGGTAGGTAATGGCAGCGCTTGCCCAGCCCCAGTGCTCCGGCCGCTGGGGAAGGCTGGTTGAGGTTGGAAGGGGATGGGTGGCTGCTTGCTTGGGGTAGAAAAGGCAGGCAGAAAGCCTGCAGTGTCAAACCCAGAGCTTTCTCTTGCGGATCTGCGTAGGCACTACTGTGATTAAGCTTGTACTCTCTGAGCAGTTTGGGTGTGTCCTCGAGGTCTCTCTGTACAGCATCTTCTGCTGAGAGCTTGAGTCTGCTCTGTGATAGCGTTTGTCCCTGGACCCTTCCCTTCCCTAAGATGCTCCACCCCTAACAGCACAAGATTTCTCCTTTGGGGTTTTATGTTAGTAATGTGACTATTGAGAGCAAGTGCTTATGCTTGTTTAGACAGAATTTCTGAACAAGCTAATGCCTAGTCTTATTTTTTCCCTAATAGTGTAGAAAATTATTGGGTATTAAAAAATAATATTAATGCGAGTCTTTTCCCTTTAGAGTTGATCTTTGTCTCGCCTCACTGGATGCATGCAGCAGCTTCCTTACTTTGGCAGCCATTTTCTTTAGTTCCATTTGACTTAAGACTTCAGCTTTTTTTTTTTTTTTAATTGATGTATCTTCTGTCCAACAGAAGAAAGAATTTATTTTATTGTACACTGTTCTTAAATCAGCAACTTGGAAACTATTAAAGACTGAAATGTGAAACGAATATTAATGTTTATTATTTTAAAGAAGTTACTTGTAGCCTTTAAAACACAATGATAAATGTGACTTTACACTGAACTGATGTTTCACTGGGCATACTTGCACCTCTGTTAAGTGATCTGATTTTGATATTTAATACTCCATATGTATTTACTCTTTTTAAAGCCACCTTCTTGGGTTTTTTTGGATTAATGGTTATTTTACTTACGGAAAAATCCTGAAAGCTTAGTTTAGTCTGATATGATTAGGAGAGTGCACTACCAGAATATGTTTCACCTTTAAAGGAGAGGAAGTAGACAGGAATATGTGTAGAAAGAGATTTGAATGTTTCAGATAGTTCCTTCATTATCTTAGAACTAATAGATTTTATGTCCTTTTTTATAGTTCTTTAGATTTCTTGCATTTTTAACTTAAAATGCAGTAGCTAGATTGATCTACTGATTGACTTCAGTTGGTCAAATGTAGTGGGAAGATGAACATGTTTTACCTGCGCGCACACGCACATACACAATGTGGTTGTCATCAAAAGCAGGTGTTGCATTTCAGTGAAACTTGGTTCCGGGAGTATGGTAAGCGGAACTTGACTGGAGCGGCTGAAGAGTGGGCTTACTTTCTAAAGAAATTCTGAGGGTCGGGCAAACTAGGAATCAACATGTTATAAATTAAACTTGCTATCAGAACTTTTTAACACATTATTTTTAGGCAATTGGGATTCTGATAAGCAGACTTAGGCAGGGATTGCTCTGTCCAATTACACTTGTATAGTGGAGTATGTAAGCCCAGATTTGCTTTGGGGATCACTACTACAAAGCAGTCATGATTTGAAGCTAGTGTGAGAAGGCAAGGCTTTGCCTGACTGCCCTCAGAGTCATCACAGTGCCTGTAGCCTAATACAGGAAAAAAGGGAGCTTATGATGCCAAAGCAGAATTGTGTAACGTGTACATAGGTTTTGCAGGTCACATGCTTTCTCACGCTTCTAGTTGATCTTAAAGCTTGTTAATAGAAGGCTAGCTGATGTATCTGGAATTCAGATCGATCGAATAGTGCTGCTTATTTGCCTTTGATTTAGTTGTGTTTCCATAGGCTTTGCAGGGCAAGGTCTCATAGATTTTTCTGGATGACCATCATGACTCAGTGACTCTCTAGAATGCCTGTACATTAACAGAGTCAGTATGGGAACAAATGGGAGGAATTGGAGGTCTGCACTCATTTGCAGGGCTAGGCTCCTGTTGGGGTCATGCGTAGGTGGTAGCACAACTCACAGGACTGCAGTACTGTGGTGGATGAGTACAGGCTCTTCAGGAAGAACCAGCTGGATGGCAAGGGGGGAAGTTGCCCTTCATGTGGGAGAGCAGCGAGAGTGGATAGAGTTTTGCTGTGCAGCCACCTGGGAGCTTATGAATCAGGGTTAGTAAGCAGTGTGGGAAAAGCTGTTGTGGCTGTCTGCTAAAAGCCACCTTTCAGGAAAGGAAAAAGATGAGGTCTCCCTCAGATAATTGGAAGGAGCTATGTATTCACAGGCTCTGGTCCTCATGAGAGACTTCACCACCTAGTGTCTGATGGAGGGACAAAACAGCAAGGCACAAGCAGCTAGGAGGCTTCTGGTATGCATTGATGACAAATTCCTGACCCAAGCAATCAAGGAGCTGACAAGGGGAGGCAGTCCTGCAGTACTGCATATGTACAGACATGTGAGATGTGAAGGTCAGGGCAGCCTTTCCTCCAGGGACTATGGAGTGGCTGAATTCAGGATCCTGAGAGGAGGGAGCTGGGTAAATAGCAGGACCTCAGCCCTGGAGTTTAAGAGAACAGGCTTTGACTTTAGGGATCTGCTTGCAAGAATCCCATGAGATGTGGCCATAGAGAGGAGTTTAGGAGAGCTGGTTGTTTTTAAAGATGTATAATGTGACTGGCATGTTTTCACATTAAAAGTTCTGCTTCATATGAGGAAGGCAGGAAAGAAGGACAGACAATTGTAGTAAAGGGGAGTACACCTTGATGTGAGTTGTGTGTGTGCTGCTGTTACAGTCATTCTTGACTGTATGCGATTCATTTCTCAGTTACCAAAAAACCTATATAGAATCCTCCTCCAGGCTGTCACTTTGAGGCAGTGGGTCTTGCCTTGATATGTTATTTTCAAGGAACTAATACCAAACTCCCCATCATCAGACTCATTCATGTGCAATGCTATAACAGGGTTTTTGACAAATATAGTGCATTTTCATTGTCAGGCTGAAAAGCTGATATAAAAACGTGCAGAGTACTGTGAAAGTCTTTTCAGCTCAAAGGAATGGATGCCACAGTGCTTTTTGTTATCTGTTGGAAGCAGAAGTGACAGGTTTATACAAGATTGTCAATACAGGAGTAGAGGAGAATTTATGAGGCTTTCCTCTGAAATTGGGAGTAGATAGATAAAAGTAGATTGATTTCCTATTTGTTAGACAATTATGAAAACTTAGCTGCTTAAAAATTTCAAAGTATATGAATGGTTGAATACTAGGAGGCAGAGCTTACTATGATTGTCTCTTCCTTTGTCTCTTTCCTGAAAGCTGCAGAATAGCATAGGTGAGAAGGGATAAAACATGCAAATCATCATTTATCAAGTTCGCTTGACCAAAGTATGGCAAGTACTGCCTGTTGTTAAGAATGACAGTGTATTTGTCTGACATGCCTTTGCATTTCAGAATTCCTTTTGGCAAAATATTGCAAATTTGCAAAACTTAGATCATTACTGGAATACTTTTTTCCTACTTAGATGCATTCATATTTTCATTATGTTATTTAATTCTCTTTAGAACTGCTTTTTAAAATTTAATGCTCTAAATTGTATTTGGCTGTTCAAAGAAGTGTTCAAGGGGCTCTGAGCAGCCTGGTCTAGTTGAAGGGGTTCCTACCCACAGGAGGGTTGGAACTATATGATCTTCAAGGTCCTCTTCCAACTCAAACTATTCTGTAATTCTGTGGAGTGTTCACTACCTGTGTCACTGCATTGGTATAATTTTTAGGTGACTCTTGCTTGTAGTATTTGTCATTAATTAGGCTATGGTTAGCTAATGTGTTGATTAAAAATATATTGATTATTGGGCATATGTTAGGGACTGGCCAGTTCCCAAAGAACCGGATGCTATGGCTTGATGATACAGATTCTAACTAATGTGGGGAATGGGCTGCATTTTTTATTGTACCATAAATCTATGAAACTCTTAAGTGGAAAGTGTGTTGCTTTTGGAGATGAGAACAGAGTTATGCAAAAAGCAATACATAGTTTTGCAGAAGAATTTGGCAAGTTCTCTTCAGGTGATAACTTTCAACACTTGTAGATTACTTGCTCGCTTCAAATAGTTGTGTAGTCCCAAGGCAGGGAATTGTAGCAGGGTGTTTCCTGCACATTTGAATTCAGTGAGGCTTGATGATTCTGATTATCACAGTTGTCTGGCCCAAATAGTTTAGTACTGTCACTGCTGCAGATAAATAAAAGGTTTTGAAGGGCAGTCAGACAGATTTTACAACGTGTCAAAACACTGTTACCAAGCGCAGTCTTGTTTGTTTGATGCATTCTGCAGTTTATGTCTAAATGCACACACATACTTGGCTATATAAAGCTCTCCAAAAGAGTAAAGTGTAATAAAACTTCAGGTAATAGCTGTTCAGCAATACTGAAGACTTCTGCTCCCTCTAGGTGTGAAGTCTATTTACACAATTGCTTTATCTGTAAACTTGACGGCAAGAGCAAGTGTTATGGTCATGATTGTATCAGATCAAACTTGTATGTATTGATGGGTCCACACATTGTACTGAGAAAGATAAACTGAGAACTGGCAGCTTGTCCTTTCTGCTGTAAATCAATTGTGGTATTTGAATATAAGAGGAGAGAGAAAAAAGTTGTTCTCTGGAAATCTAGGTTTCGAGGAAGTCTAAAGTTATCTGGAATAGTGAAAGCTCCATGATGCATGGAGACTAACTATACAGCTATGCTGTCAGACTTGGTGGTCCACCAGACTTTACAGCTAAACTCTTAACTTCAAGATCAGAAAGTATTGGCAACTAGGCCATGACCATACTTAGAAGGAATGTGTACAATAACTTGTGTAGGACAAACCCAATTATTTGGAAGTAGCTGGATGAGGAGAAGCTCTGACTGGGACAGTTTACAAATACAAATGATGAGATTATTGTAGTCCTGCTAATAAGCTTCCAACCTGGTTAAGTCAGATACCCAGCATTGTACCAGGTACACTGTTGTTTTTATCTGAGACCTGGTCTCAGGCAGTAGAATAGGATGTAAAGATGTATATCATAGTTTTGGCATCACTTCCACAGGAATACCACTTCTTTGGTATTCACATAATGATTTTGAACATATTTATCTTTTCTCTAGATGTGTTTTGTTAAGAAAAACAGTAATAATTCAGTCCTCCTAGTTAACTATATTCATTCATGTTTAATACAAGCATCTTAACTGCTGGTGATTAGTGGTATTAAAGTTGGTAAAAAGGAAAAGAAGTGTAGCTGCTGGATCATAGGGTTTCTGTGGCTATATAACCAAAAATTATTTTAAAAAGTCCTGCATTGTTGCTAGATTTATAGTCTGAAGAAAATTGCCATGACACTATCTTAGTACCGATTTCTATTCTCAGACCAATTTGTCAAGCAGATCCTCCTCCTGTTTCCTGATTTGAGTGTTCCTTTTTTTTTTAACCTTCTTTCCCCAGTACATCCCAGTTTAACAACCATTTCAGTTAACTTTTTTTAGGAAAAAATTACAATAGATATGACACATTAATGTCTTTTTAAAAAACAAATGAAACAAAGCCAAAACTAACTCTTTTGCAACTTCCACAATTTTATTCCCATGTCTTGCTTTTAAATTATCAGATTTCACGTGGATGACATTGCTAACCCTTCTGTAAGGGAAGGCTCATAGACTCCTAGAGAAAAATGTTAGGGTTTTGTGGTTTTGGTTTGTTTGGTTTTGTGGTTTTTTTACTTTCAAACTGAAGAAGATCACAGAGGAATTAAGAAGCTGAAAGGGGTAGGTGTGCAAATATAAAGGACACTTGGCTTCTCATTTTCAACAAAACTTCAGGAACTTTCATTTTTTTAAAAATAACTTCCTTATGTGCTTTGGGTCAGTGATTTGTGTTACATAGGAGGTGTTGGCAGTAGAAATAGCTCTAGGCAAATGTGATTACCTGCCAGGAGCAAGGGAGGGTAGGAATGCTGTTAGGAAGTCCAGCTCTGTAACTGTAGCTGCACTAAGTGGTAATTGGCATTCCTTGTGCATTGGTGTGTTGTATGTAAATACTGCTCATTCAGGTGAGCAGCTATCAAGTCTGCTTCTTTTAATGCAGAATTTAAACACCAGCTCAAATTCTAGAGTTCGGTGAACAGAGAAGAACATAGTGGGAAATGTAGCTTCTTTTACTAAAGCAAATATTTGAAAGAATTCTTTTATCAGCCAAATCCTCAGTCATATGGTGTATACCTTATTTCAAGATCAGTAATTCTGATTTATTTCAGGTAACATATTAAAGACACAAACAGTGTCACTTTGTGTTTTCGTGAAATGCATCTCCTTCTTGTTTATGCAAAGCTGAGGGTTGTATTAGAATGATATAATAAAAAGAAGTTAAACTCTTTAGCAAAACTGAGTTTGCAGTGATGTAGGTTATCATTATTAAGAGTGCTGGGACCACTGAAAAATGAAGTAATGAAATAAATAAACAAGTCTGTGCATACCTTGTATTTTTGAGTGGAATAATTGAGAAAAGCTTACAACCACTGCTGCTTATCTTTCAGGTCAGTGGTGAGGGCAGGTTCACAGCCATCTAAGCTTGCCATTCACAGCATGCATGTTATTACTTATGATTAATGGTATGCTCAGGCTTGTGGGTTTAAGAAAACAGCCCTATGGAAAAATTTTTGGACATGATTTTTTAAAATAGAGATTGAAAATACTCAGTCAAATAAGTTCTTAGTAAATCTTCATAGCATTCAAGTATAATTCAAATGCAGAAATAGAAGAAAACCAAGAGTTATGTGCATGTTTTTTATTTGTCCTACATCTCCTACTTGTGTACATCTAAACGCATAGACTCAATTTTTATCTTTGCATTTGGGAAAAAACGGTTTTCCGTGGGAACCATGACTGCCTTAATCTATGTTTGTTTGCTCTGAAGTATTTCATTAAATTATTCATTTTTTAGGACTGGTTGTACATTTAGTTTGTGAGTGTGTATGTTTAGGTGGAAAATGGTTTTCCACTGGGAAGCTGTGAACAAAAGCTGATAAAATCATTGAGCATTGCTGTGTTGATAACTTCGTTAGTTTAAGATGCTGCTTTGCCTAAAATATAAGTCAGTTTGAAGTGGTTTTATTTTAACGTGGTGCAGAGGCAGTTGTATTGTCTGCAATAGTCAGACTGAGTACAGAGAAAGCTACTAGTAAGTCTCAAACTTAATCCAAATTTACTGCCTCTTTCCTGATGTATACGTGATATAAAAACACCCCTGTATTCTTCTGGTATAGTACTAGATTTTTATTGGAAACTCTGGAATTTTTCATCTCTGCCACGACTCTGTTGCATAATGCATATTATATACATATATTTGCTTGCATAGGCCTTGATACTTTGACTTGTTGGTCTTTTGTCTGGTTCTGTGGATCTGCTGTATGTCAAGTATGTTATTTACATTTTTGTTAACAATGCTTGAATAGCAACATCAGAAATACTTTAGTAAACTATCAGTAATAATCTGAATAAAATATATAGTAAAAATAGCATTAAAGACTGTTTTCTTTACAAGAGAAAGTGGAACAGTTTAACTTAGTAGTGCAAAATGGTGGAATGTGTCTTTTTTATGTTTGATACTAAATTTGATCTCTTCCAAAGACACAGAAATACCCACTAAATAACTTTATTCTTGGTGTGTATTTGAGCTGTCATTGGAACTTACAATGAATTTGTCATTTGCATGCTGACATGCATCCTTTTAAGGGAGTAGAGTTATGTATTATAAATTAACAGAATTGCTAGTGACATATTGCTGCGTATGACAGCTTCCAAAAGTACCTACGGACTCCTGAATCTTCTTTGCCTTTCTCATCTGTGTAGTCTCTGCACAGGTCAAAGGATGTATACTTTTACAGTAACAACTGTTATTATTGCTAAGTATATATGAGGTTAGCATTTTTGAAATAATATTTCGTCATTAATTTAATCAAATTTTCTAATAGAAGTATGTTGTTTTTTTTAAGGTGAGGTTGCAGTGCAAACTGGAGACCTGTTGCCATGTAAGATTTGTGGAAGGACTTTTTTTCCAGCAGCACTGGTAAGTGGTATGAGCACTGTTGGCTTTTAGATTTGACAAGTTGATATGAAAGTTAAGCAGTGGTTGCTATAGCTAAATAAAGTAGATTTAGGTGCTTTGTTTTGGTAAGGGTTTTGAGTTCCCCCCCCAAGTCGTTACTGATTTCAGATATCTCAGATTTGAAGCACCTTAGAAGGGGGTCAATTTTATTTTAAGACGCCATCATTTTCTGAAATACATGCCTCTAAAAGCATGTTCTCTACAGAGTCAATCCTTGTCTTCTGCAGTTTTAAGTCTCAGTTAGTAAATAAAGTGTTTTGTTAGCCATTCCCAAAACTCTGTTCTCCATTGTTAATAGAAATCGGTCTGTCCTTAAATGTGAATATGAATTCCAGACACCTATGATTTGTTTTGCCATTCAATGCAAATGCTGCCTATCATCAATTTTTTACATGCAAGGAGCAAATATAGATGTCTTCTACTTTTCTTCTTCATTATCACCCATGTTTTTGTGACAGTGGATACACATTTTTGATCCTGTAGTTCTGTTTTAAAGGTAGATGCTGGCATAAATGTTTGAGTGAAAACAGTCTGAGCTTATTAATCAGGAGTTGGGCCTTTTTTGCTAATTTTTATATCAAGAAAGACGGAAATAATATGCTAGTAACTTCTGTTTTCAAAACTAAGTTCTGTACTCTCCATTTATTTTGCTTCTGCTTTTAGAAAAAGCATGGACCCATTTGCCAAAAAACTTCTGCCAAAAAAAGAAAGACATTTGATTCCAGCCGACAGAGAGCAGAAGGAACTGACATTCCCACAGTAAAACCTCTTAAGCCACGGGTATGTTATAATTTATTCTGAATGTGAACATTTTAGGCAAACTATATATGCATTTTAATAAGGCTTATTTCTGCTGGCAGTTTGTGTTAATTAGATCAGCTAAGATCTGGAAGAAATCTATGATGTTGTGTACTAAAACAAGGCACATACTTAGCTTCAAGTAATAACTGCAAACATACAAAGCTTTCTTTTTTGCTTCTTAGCCAGAACCACCCAAAAAACCTTCTAACTGGAGACGAAAGCATGAGGAATTTATAGCAACTATACGAGCAGCCAAAGGACTTAATCTTAAAGATGGTGGAAAACTCCCTCCACCACCTCCACCATCATATGACCCTGGTATGTAAAACAGTCAAGTTCCTTAGAGAGTTTTCTTTAAGTTAATGTGTAGAAATTTGAATTTAAAAGGAATTTGTTGGAATACAAATTCATAAGTTCTTGAAGATGACTTAGTATCCCT
Organism: Origma solitaria; assembly: GCA_013397895.1. NCBI lineage: Eukaryota > Metazoa > Chordata > Aves > Passeriformes > Acanthizidae > Origma > Origma solitaria. The sequence goes on along the minus strand of VZRL01005189.1, from coordinate 790,935 downwards.
GTGCAGATGCTGGGTTCTGACTGTGGGTCTGGCTGGCTCACATCCTGTGTAGTTTTCAAAGCCCATGCCTTTTTTTTTAATGTGTGGAAAGGTAGCTGTGGCCAGCTTGCAGCTTGCTACTGTCTTGTAAACCATAGGCTGGACAAATTGTTTCAATATCTTGTTTGTGCTCACAGCACTGCAACTGCTCAGAAAGAGCAGGCAGCCTTTTTAATTACACCATTTTTATTATTGATGTTGTGGGAATGCACTTTTGTGTTCTTCAAATGTAATTTCTCCATTTCTTGCTGAATTCATGTTTAGTTTCATGTATGCGGTGTATGTCTTAATGTGCATATGATCCTTCCTCATATGGTGGGGGTGCTTGTGTTTTGGGTATGTGAGGTGTGTGGAGTCTATTATCAAGGGAGTAACAGTTCTTGGGTACTTTCAGGACTGAGAGTGGTAAAGTGTTCAAGCAGTCTGATTGTGAATGAGAAGGAAATACACTTTTCATTTACCTTCTGGGATATAATAACAGGTTGGAGAATATATTTCTTCCTCTTGTCCTAAGCGCTAAACCATTTGACCAGCTTAATGGCTATTTTCAGAAAAATTGGGAAAAATGGAAAAAAAAGTGTGTTTGCTTCTGCCTGTCTGTGGTCAAATGTGGATGTAAAGTGTTCCCTACCTTGTTTCTCTACAGGAAATGTGTTAGTCCATTAGGATTGTAATTGTGCATTCACTGTAAGGAGCTGTTGTATTAGTCAGCATTCTATACACACAATCTTGTAAAGCTATATAGCTAATCTTAAAAAGTAAAGCCATCTTAAAGTAAAGCCAATAGTTAATGCTGTGGGTAAGAATCATGAGGAAGAGTCATGAAAAGGATCATGGAAATAATCAATAATAATCTATGTAGAGTAAATCTATAATCTGTCTAGTTGTATAGGTTCTGAATTATAGGCAGAAACCCCAGAACTAAATGTAGCTTGGAAAAGCTACTAACATGGTGCACTCTTGGTTCCAGACACTGCAAATGAGTTTGAAGCAAAGGACATAATTTTATTCAGCCTACTTTGAAAAGTGATGGGAGGTGAAGGGAAGATACTGTGTCTCTGTTTCTCTTCCTTTCATTTTTTACTTTTCTAAGCTTAGTTTTGCTGGTTTTGGTCTCCTGGCTTCATCCTGCTGCAGTGGGTAAGACTTAGGAAGAGGAAACATGAAGAAATGAAGAAAATGAAGAAGCAATGCACAAAATGATCAGTGGATATTCTTCTTACAAATAGAGCAGTGGCAGCTACTGTTGCTTATTTTCCACTTTCCATGTAGGAGAGAGGGAAGACTGTGCATGGTACCAGGAATGTATCCATCCTCTCCTACTCCTCTGTGTCTTTGGCATGTTTGTTTCTAACAAGCAGCGAGTCTTTCTCCTTTTAATGGGAAGAGTCTTGTATTCATAGTTTCTGCTTAACTGAGTGCTCTGTGTTGGCAAATAAGCAATGTTTCTGCTTCTTCCATCTCCTCTTCCACTCTTTCTGAGGAAGTGCAGAATAGCCTCAAGATAGTAAGAAGGACCTAAAGTCACCCTGAACTTGACTGAGTATGTGTACTGCCTCCTATTTTGATTAGTTTTTATTTTATAAAGCTTACATTGAATCCTAGAAGTTCTTCTGGACAGTATGAGCAGTACCTTCAGATAGCCAAGTGTCTGACTGGTACTATGTGTTTTACAAAAGGATGAAGATACAATTCCTGATTCTTAAGAGTACGCATTCATCCTCTACAGTCTGATACATTTTGGTTTTGTGGGCTTTGAAAGTTTTCTGTGGGAACTGAGCTCTGCACAAGCCAGAAATGGCATATTATCTAGCGGCTTTCATAGCTGATTTATTCATCTGTTGTCCTTTTTTTTTTTATTGGGGGTGTTTTACTTTCTTTGGAACAATTTTGGTTTGACTACATAGATATTACAACTCTGTTTCTAAGTTTTTGTCTCTTAAGCTATAGTTGATGTTTTAGTATTCTGACAGTAGCAGAGTATGTGTAAAATAAATAAAAAAATAAATAGTTATTGTTGTTGTTACTCCATGAGATTCCCATGCTGTCACTTCTCTGTGTTCTTCCTGTGTCCTTAACTCACAGTTCTTGGGCCACAGTTCATGGTTTGTTGGTCTTTGCATCATTTGACTTATGCGAAATTGTTTTTTAATTTTTAAAGCAAGAAGTATTTAAGCCAGATTTACTGCATTTGGACTAGTAACATGCAATACAAAATTTATTTTAGATTTTATAATATCTAATTGTAATTTTGGAGGCAGTAACTGTTTCTACCTCATTTTCTTCAGTACATTTCTAAGATTACCTTATAACACACTAATTTAACCTGCTTTGCTGATGTTAAGCTTTTCCGAAGTTGATTCTTACGTAGTTTTGAATACTCTAATCTGGGGCATACAGCATCAATATCTTTAGACACTGAAATATTTGTGTGAAACTGCAGTCCAAACATTTCATTTTCCCAGGGCATTGTATTTTAAGGTGTGTTATTTCCAGCCCACAGATGATGTATCTTTTAATATTTTTAGCACTTATGTTAGCTCTTTCTTTTTTTCCCCCAATGAGAGTAATATTTCCTGCGTGTAATACTATTTGCAATGTGACTAAATTAATCTTGAAAGGTAATGCAGCCAGCAGTTACTCTCTTTTGCATGTTTCTAGAGATAGCTCCTAATTTTAGCTGAATTTCTTCTGATTATTTTTATTTTTTTTAATTCTGATTTTTTTTTATTATCACTTCCAGTATTGCAGTTAGTATTTCTTAGTTCTTTCAAAATTGCCAGAGGAAACAGATTTTGTTATCTTTTGCTGCTTGTGTGTGGAAGGTTTTAATGTATTCCCATATCCTGAACAAACTGAAAGGTTTGTGATTTTTTAAAAAAATTTTGATTGTTCGTTTGTTTAGCTTCTTCTTCACTTCCTTCCAGCTGATATCACTGCTATGTCCTTGTACTTCTTTGGCTACCTTCACTGCAGAATAGCATCTCTTAAATTATTTCTGATTTTGCTTAGGTTATTTCTGATACTCAACTACTCTTATTCTTATCCATCAAATGCGAAACATCTTTTGTGTTACATGTGTACAATGTTCTTTTACCCAGCAATCTGTATTTCATTTTCAGATTCAAGAAGCCATAATTTCCCCTGGAGGAGGGGCTGGTCTTTAAAGACTTTAAAACACTCTCATTTTTAAAATGTATTATTAATGTTAGAATTTTTATGTTTTTAAGATTACATTCAGTGTCCATACTGTCAGAGGAGATTTAACGAAAATGCAGCTGACAGACACATCAATTTTTGTAAGGAGCAAGCTGCACGTATTACTAATAAGGGGAAATTGGCAGCTGATACCAAAGGGAAGCTTCCTACTCGAACACAGGTGAGCTATAACACTTTTCTTAACTCTTCTAACTTGCATCCAATGTCAAATCAAGCTTGTTAAATGGTGTGTTGCTTTTAAATGAAATTTACAATTTTATTCTGTAATTTTATTATTTGTGCTGACTGAAGTTACACACTAAGCATGGATGAGACTTTTGTTTTCTTAAACTGCAGAGATCTGTAAGTCAGATGGCAACAGTTGCAAAGCCAAAACCAGTAATAAATGTAATTCAGAAATGTGTGAATAGCAGGTAAAGATAGTAGGAGGAAATAGAGATGCAGCTTTTGTAAAGGAAATTGAATTTCTGTTGTGCTAGTTTCTGAATCCAGTTAAAGACTGTTCCTTAAGGGGCAAACAAAGGTACATGACTCCAGGACAACTGACAGCAGTATTTTGGCTAATTCAAGGGATTCAGGTGTATTAAGGAAACAAATGAAGGTTTAAAGTGTATGTGTGTTTTCCTTTGGTTGTAATGCTCTTTTTTTCTGGAAGCGGTGAAGAATTAAACAGACACAAGCAGTTACTTAGTGATTCTTAGTGATACTGTGTTTTGAATCAGTGCAGGGACTGGTCCAGACCACACAGATGAAAGTAAGGTTTGGATTTGAAAGACAAAAATAATTCTGCTCTTGAGTATTCTTTTATAAATTAATTAGTAATGAGATGATACTTTTAATCTTGTGACACAACTGTGGGAAAAGATGATAAAAGGTGTAAAAAAGAAAAAAATGTAGAAAGACATAGAGTTGGAAAACAAAACAAAACCCCTGAGTTAGAGAATGTTTCCTGCTAGTATCATGTGTAAGTGTAAGAAAACAGACTATCAGAAACCATTTCCATGTTCCCATACTAGAAATGAAGGAAATCATCATCTATTCTCACTCAGTACCTGAAAGAACTACCTGTTGTGTTATATAGATAGCTTGATTTAATTGCTTAAATTTCTAGGTTGTATTTTGTTACAGTACAAACCTGCTCCAGTTAAGAAGATGCCTTCTGTAGGATCAACGCCATCACCATCATCACGCTTACCACAGCCAAGTGGTGTTAGCAAAACTGTTGTAGGTATGAAATAAATGTTATGAATTGTTCCATTTCCTTTCTAAATACTAGTTCTCAAACTATGCAGTAAAAATTGATTGTTTTATTTGATATAGTGGTTTGTAGAATCTCATTTGGAAGGGGCACTGATTGCCATCTATCTAAAAAGACTCTTGAGCACTCAGTATTTTTTTCTTAGAATAAAACACTGTGTCTCAATTTTATATTTTCTATACATTTTTTTGAAACATATTTTCTTTGTGTATTATCTTGATGCTGCCTCCAGTCTTTGTATTTCTAAAATTCTTGTTTTGAATTTTGCAATTATTTTTTTTAAATAAATTGTATCATTTCAGCAGCAAAATCTTACATTTTCTTATATTTTCATTCTTGCTTTCAATTGCAAGGTGCCTCTTCAGGTAAAGCACTGTCTTCATCTGGATCGAGTGGGAGCAAAATTCAGACATTATCACCAGCTCATAAAAATTCACTGGGCATGGTGAACCCACAAGCAGGGTAAGTTCCATTTAATGTTGTCATTTGTACTTTGTTTCATATTTATGCTGTTCTAGTTCTAGAAGTCTCTGTGATCTGTTTCACTTCTTATTTTTTTCTTAAGAGCTTCAGAGGTACAGTGTTTTGCATTTATCCTTTATCTGTAAATGCAGCTAATGTTTAAGGGAAACTTGGAGAAGGCAAAGGTGGGTTTTATCAAGTAGAGGTAACAGCAAAGGAAGTCAAGAGATAAAAATAGATATAAAGTGTATTAAAAACAACAGAATAGGCAGAAGTGGTTGGAGCAAAGTATTTTTTCCTGGTAAAAGTGAAGGGACTTAAAGAAGAAAACATTAGGTATAATTTCCTACATTTTATGGAAATAGAAGAAAAAGGCTTCTACCACAGACTACAAACCAATTGTGACAGGATCTTCTCTCTTAGCACAAAAGGAAGGATGCTTTCTCTCTTCCCTTTCCTGTCTTAAGAGGCAACAAATGAATAAGTACAAATAAGACAAATGGAAACCACTGCTCTTAAAACAGCAAGGAGTGCTACATTAAAATTATTAGAGTTCAGAGTAAGTGCTGGTGTGATCAAGGTTGTGACTCATACTTTGCTGGAGAGATAGACAGTTCACAGAATCCCAAAGAGACATCTATGGAAGGGATGGAAGAAAAGTAGTGCAATTCTTCAGAAATCTGAGGAGCACCAAGGAGCACTGAGAGAACATAAAACTTGAAATGATTGCAGGTGTAAAACTGCTAATTGAAGAACTCTTACTCCTATAAAAATGAATATCAGATTGGTGAAGACTGCATAAAGTGGAGTAAAAAAAATGGCTTAAGTTTGTGAGGAAGAAAAAGGACATTCTGAAAGAACTCATGGGGATAGACAGGAATTACACAAAACTAGAGAATTTTAGTTTATCACTGTTAAGTTTTACAAGTTACGCCCTAATATGAATTACAGCTCTGTCGTGCTTCCCTCCTAATGCCCTGTAGCATCAGGATTCAGTTCTGTCCCTCCTTGCTCTACCTACTCATGCTAACTTGCAGACACAGCTCACATGCAGAGTCCATGAGGCTGACAGAAGTATTTCTGGTTTTTATTATTTCCCCTCTCTCCTGGTGTCTCACTAGTCCTTGGTCAGCTGCACTACCATTTGCAGGCAGCTATGCTTCAACTGTCAGAAAATTCCATCCTCTTATTCACGGACTGATTTTTTTTATTTCTCCATTTTCAGAAGTTCAATTAACACCTACTGCTGCAAAGAAGCGGGTCTGCAAACCACAGTAAAAAAGATAGCTGAGATAATTTGAAGGCATGTTTCTGAGCCCAGTGGTGATTCCCAAGTGTCTGGGAAAGGCTTTTTCCTGTTGATAGTTTCTACTTGCAGTCTGTGTTTTTCTGTGAGGGACTACCAATTCTGGTCTTCACTTTTTAACAAGGAAGTTCTATTTAATTTTACCAGTCAGTTGCTGTTGCATCAAGTGTATGAAATTTGGTAGAAAATGATGCCCCTTGTGTTCCAGCTATTCCAGAGATCAAAGGGACTGGGTGAAGCTGGGCTTAATTTCTGATTTTAACCAGTTAGGCATATCTGGTTATTTTCAATAAGAACTTCTATAATCCCAGATTCACAAATAGTGTAGTTTATTGAAGCAACACATCATCGAATCTTGTTAGATGGCTGGTGGTAAATGCACTAGTTCTACAAAATGCCAGTGTACAGTGCTATGTACAAGTGTTCCTGGCTATACTCTTGATGCAGTTGGAGGTGCAAATCTTACTGAAGAGTCATCCCTGCTTTGGGGAGGGAAGAGAGGAGCAAGTCCACTGTCCGTGAAGTAAGGTCATGTTCTCATACTCTAAAAATGGAGGATTTCAAATATCAGTTTTAGACTTTTTAGAAAAATGGAGGTGTTACTTTAGTCAGATATAATTGGTTACTTGTTGCTGTGGTCATAGGTGATAGGGAAGCAGTTTTTTTCTCATTTTCATGTTAGTGGGTGCATTTTTCAAAATATTAATTATCTTTATATACCTTTGGCTGAATTGGCTGTAGCAAAGACAGCACAGATCCCTAATACTTCAATATCATCCTCCACCCAGGTGAGGGAGCAGCGAAGGCCTGACATTACTTCTGTCAGCATATTACAACCTCACATCACTATCTTCCCAAAGGAACAGATTTATAACAAAGGCTGGTTGTGCGTGGGTAAGGGGGAGTGAGGCTGGTACTGAGGCCGGGGTGCACTGAGACGCTGAGTACCAATGCTTCTCTGAGACACCATTGGGCTGAGACCTCTGCCTCACCCCAAGCATCATTCAGTTGCTAAGCCTCACTCCAGCCTAGTGCAAGATAAGTGAGTAGCTTAGCTCCCAGTTTTGCTCAAGCAGCCTCAGGAATTCTCCACAAACTCACGGCATCTCCGTATCTTGACATAAGAAGTCTGGCAATTTTCTGCAGTTGCTTACTGGACTTTGTTTTCTGTAGTTTTCCATTTTCTCCTCTCTTGCTTGCGGAAAGAACTGTGACATGATAAAGCCAAATAGCAGCTGGGGAGATGTTTACCCAGGTTCTCACTGTTAATGTATTCTGCTAAGCACAAATAGATGGCTTCTGGTTGGCTCAGCTCTAGATAATGATCTCTACTGAAAGGCAGTAAATGTTAGCTTGGCTTATAACCTCAATTGCCTACAGAATTTCCAGAATAGGGCTGTGATGAGTGTGCTTCTGCCTGCAGTCCTTCTCATTGCTCTAAAAAACTTGTTCTCTTCTGTTTTCCAAACTAGCCCTTGAGATATTTGCTGCTCATACTAACCAGTCTTCCACAGGTGGCTGTTAAATGTGTCTCATTCCTAAGTATTGTATCTGTGACCTGGCATGCATTTCTTTTTTCAGCTTCATTGCATTCACTTCTGCGAACAAATTTGTCAGAAGTTATGTTGAAGCAAAGACCTGTAGGAGCAGTTATAATATGGAAGTTAGGTACCTCAGATTGGTCACTAGTGACAGTTTTCGCCTTAATTGTCTTAGCTTTGGCCTTAGTATTGGGACATGAGGGGGAAATACATTGTGTTCTTTTGAAATACCTACAGAATGATACCAGAGCAGGGACTGAGACACTAACAGTCAATGTCCTACATTGTGTTCTTTTGAAATACCTACAGAATGATACCAGAGCAGGGACTGAGACACTAACAGTCAATGTCCTACATTGTGTTCTTTTGAAATACCTACAGAATGATACCAGAGCAGGGACTGAGACACTAACAGTCAATGTCCTACATGAGAGTGAAAATAGTTAATGCTGCAGTAATGGATTTTAGACATTAAAACACATTATAATTTAGGCTATAGCTAAATGCAGCTGGAATTATTTTCTTAAATAGAAGAACTTTTGAACATTAACCTTCTGTAGGATTAAACAAGGTTTATTTATTTTACTACATTTATGATTTAGACCAGTAAAATGACAAGCCTTAGTGTGAAATCTGGGATTCTGCTGTACCAAAGTCAGACAGAGTTTATGCTGTAAGGTAAATTGTCATGCTCTTCTTTCTGAGTTGTTAGTGAAACAATTTACTGAGCAATGTTGTGTGGGGTTTGTTTTAAGGACAATCTTTTAAATGGAATGGTAAGCAATCACTTTTTCTTTTCTCCTTGACAAATATTAAAGAGCCTACACACCTTATTTTGACCAGGTTAAATTCCAGGTTTCCGTGTAAGAAAAGTCCTGCATTTTGCTCTAAGGGAAACTAACTTTTGGGGTGGAGTTGTGTATTACTTCAGTGTGTAACCTTCCATCTTTGCCTGGAGCGGGCGATGTAATGGACACCGCTGCCTTCTGTGGAGCCCTGGTCGCTGTTCCCTGCGGGGATGGCAGAGGGTCAGGAGGTGACGCCGAGCCCGCGGCCGCCAGGTGGCGCTGGCGCAGCGCTGCCCGCGGCGCCGGGGCTGGGCCGGGGCTGGGCCGGGCCTCCCTGGGGGTGGCTCCGTGAAAGGAGGGTGCTCGGAATACATCGCCTGTAAACCTCATGTGCAGAATCGCACTACACATTTTTATTTTGTATGAGCAGAAATGGAACCGTATTTTATGAGCTCACTTATTGTAAGTTATTTTTACTATGTGGTGTCTTTTTTTTTTTTTTTTAATATTTGAATTCTCCTCTTCTGCTCCCCAAGGACGACTGAGAGAGTACAACACAGTATCAGCATAAGCAATGTTAGTGCCATTGAGGCCTACTTTGTACATGTAGATCAGGATGTGGAGGCTGAGTTCTGCTGTGAGTTTTCTTTTTCTGCCTGCACAGAGTAAGATCGTAGACAGTTCTTCCAGTATGAATGAAAGTGTTGCATCGGGGCATGATTTCTGGGCCCTAGAGAAGCAACTCAGGATGCAAGAGTGGCATGCAACTATTGTATGTAATCAGTGGGAAAATCTTCATTCATTTGGGTGAAAATAGCTTTTTATCTTTTTGATACTGAAGACCTGAGAAGAGGAAAATGAATTCTACATAAATTCTTATTAGGCTTATAATTTGATATCATGTTATGAACCCAAGTTTGATATGTATTTTATAATAGTATAGAGGTTAGCGCTGTCTTATATTTCTTGAGCGATATGGCACTTGTAGTAAGCTGTCAGAAATTTCTTCAGGAGAAAAAATTGTGTAGGTTCTTCCTAACCTAAGGGTAAAGCAAACAAGTGAACTCCACACCCACCCACACGCAAACTGTTTTGCACAGCAGAACTTGACACCACTGTTTGTGGCCAGACAGGGATCTTTTGCTTGTACAGATTAATTGGCTGTACATGTTTCATTTGTGAACAGTTATGTTTGTTTTTAATGGGACTCGGAAAATTATATGGTATTTTTTAATACGGCAAATGAACCCCTAGAAAATAATTTGTAATTTATATTTTATTTTGGGGATAAAACATACAATTTAATGTTAATGTTTCCTTCCTGGGAACCGTATCTGTTAGTGACACATCCTCTACTGTCTTACAGCTCAAGTACAATGTGAACAGCACACCAAGTCAATAACAGTAGATTTTAAATTCCACTTACATATTTGCCATAAAGCATTTGTAGCCTTTAAAAACATTACCTTTTAAAACAGCTTGTTCCTTTTATGAAGACCATAACTTGAAGGACTTTGTTCAATGAAATCAAGACATGTAAGGAGTTGTCTTGGACGTCTTTGCATTTCAAAAGATTTGTGTGATCATGTTTTTTTCATTAGAACACGAAAGGGCTGTCAGCTTTGGCTTTTTGGTTTTGTTAAGGTGTGAAAGAATACTGTAGTTCTTTATTTGACAGTATTATGACTGCTTCTAGGATATTTCTTTGGTATTCTATTCTGTATCTGCCTGGAGTTCACAGATTATGCTGATAATTTGTTAAAGGTTCAAAAATAACTAAGAAAATCATGTTGGGTTGGGTTATATGTCTGCAGTGTCAAAGAACTGAATCTTGCTTTTCAGTTTCTTGGGAAGTATATAAAGAGTATATATTGGGTCAAACAGGAGTTGATTAAGCATTTCCTGAGTTAATTAGTTTGATCTAGAACACCTGTTTGGGAGGCTTTTTGTAGGTTTTACTTTATGATGAAAAGATGATAAAAATGCAGAACTTAACTTGAAGATCTAATTTTCTAATATAAATTGTGATTGCTGAAAAGCTGCTTTTCCTTATGATGATGTGAGGGAGGGATTTTTTTTTAAAATTTTGTTTGTTGCCTTTTTTTAAAATGTTTTTAAAATTTGACTTCCAGTTTATTCTTTTTGGTTTGGGAATGTTATCCATAATAGTAAAATCAAAAGTATTGAAGTATTCCCTGTGTATATAGTACTGTCTATTGGGAATGGGGCTTTTGTTATTAAAACAAAACTGGGTTATTTTCAGGCTGTCCTCTATTCTGCCTTTACAAAACAAAACACAAAACTAACAAAACAAACAAACTAACAAATAAAACCCAACAAAAAAATCCCAACCAAAAAAAAAACCACCAACCCAAAATGCAAAAACAAACAAACAAAAAAAAAAAGAAAATGTACTTCTTGCTAATTCTAAAGTTAAGGTGGCTTATACTTACATATCTGTTATAGTCTAATGTTTTAAACTTATTATGACTTGTAATTATGAGCCCCCTTTTCTAAAGTTGTATGACATCATGACAGCTGTTCTTAAAAGAGATGAAATGTGAGTACATGGTGGAGAGTGTGAGGATAACTGGCGTTAGTGTTTTTGAAAAAGAATTTAAAAAATGTATTGGAAACCTAATCCAATGACTAGGAAATCCATTCCTTATCAAAGCAAGAAGAACCCTTTTGTTTGCTGGATAATTAAAGTCTGATTTGTACTTTTTAAGACAGTAGGATTTCTTCGGTAATATAAGTATTGAATTGTAAGTATTTTTAATTTCTTTTTTTTTTTGCGTAACTTTAATAGCAATTTAGCACTGTCCTTATGAGCACCCGTTTATATATTTTAATAGTAAAATGGACAAATTAGGCCCACCACTGCGAACTGGAAGAGATGTGCAAAGGTTTTATGACACTGATACAAAAACAGACAGTACCGTCAAAAGGCCAAATGAGTTGTTGCCTGTAAAGAAGTAAGTATTACAAATCAATGTGGTTTATCTATTTTGCAAAAATGTTCCTCCTAAACAGAAAAGTGTGCCTTTGACAAACATCAGCTGCCCTGTATGTCTTCAATATAAATGTAGGAGATAATTAGTATCAGTGCGAGGTAAACCACTTCATAGTAGGACAGGGAAGATGGTTTCCCTCAGATTTGATTTCTTCTGTCAGTGCTTGATTACAGATTAAAAGTAATGAACTTGTGTCTTTCAAAACCTGAGAAAAGTGATTTGCTTGATGCAAAGCTGAAGCAAGCATTTAAGCCTGATAACTGAACTGTTTTTTGACAAAATAATTTTCTTGTCTTAAGATCAAATTTATCTAACTCCTACATCTGTAAGGTATCTGTGCTGGTTCGAAAGCATAAGGAAGGCAGACTTTGTGATGAAATGTAAAATCTTTAGTTAAGTCCAACCAACGTCATATGAAGATCTTTGAATATTCGGAAGTCTTTATAAGATCTAAGTTTGGAAGGAAGGGCATTCCAATTATTATACTCTTTTAAAAAGGAAATAGCTACTAGATTGTTGTTAAGCCTTTGATATATTTTGGGGGTGCCAAATTTAAATGGGCTGCTTTTTCATATTGCAAAAGAGAAATAAGTAATGAATTATGTGGCACATACATGGAATGTAGTGCTTAACATAGTAGAAATGTGTCTGAATCTCTTAATGCTGTAGTCAAAGCTGTAGTATCCTTGAGACAGGGACAGAATAGTTGAACTTTGGTTTTTATTTGGAGAAACAAAAGCAATGAAAAGAATGGGAGCTCTTTTTAGACGAACAGAATTTCTTAATTTTTTTATTTGCTCCTTTGCATGTTTGGTTAGAGTTATACATCCTGTGGACAATTAAAAATTAGCTCAGTTTTTCGTTTTGTAATCCATTATTAAGATGTTGAAAATTTAGCTTAGTGAGTTACTACAATTGCTTAAAATAGTACCTGTCCATAGAGCAGTGATTTGATTTTTTTCTGCTAGAGAGAAATTCTTTAAAAGTATAGGCACTTCTTCTGCTCTTCATACCACCTCTGTTCTTCTTACTTTGGTGTGCAGTGAGTTCATGAATTAAATCTGCCTTCCTTGCAGTAGGTTATTCAGTATATTGCATGCCAGCAGCATTCAGCAAATGGGAATAGTTCCTAACCATTCGTAAATCCATCATAGCAGTGTGGATGGTTGCAGTTTATGGCAAAGGTTTCTGGACTTTCGTATGCATGCCATGAGTCAGCACAAAGGTATTTATGTCTTTGTACAGAACTATGAGCTGTTGTGGGTAACAGTGACAGCTGTCAAGAATGTCTAAAAACACTGTCTAGGAAGCAAGCTTTATATATCAGCATTTTCTGATAGTATTCAACCAAATCATAAATGCATGCATAGAAAAAGACAAGCTTCTTTTACAAATTACTTTCAGATTTTTATTTTGCAAGCAATGGTAATTCAACTAGATGTACAACATAAGCTACTTTAGGAAGGGAAGTCACTTTCAATCTTACTTCTTTTAAAATAGAGAGTGGGTAATAAATTTCCTTAAAGTATGTCCGGATTGTAAGAGTTCCAGCTGGTATTGGTACACAGCCCCATCTGCTGTCTGGCTCTATTCATATTTCATGTGATACAACACAGAGCAGGCATTTAGATAGCTTTTAAAAAACAAAATACAAAATCCAACCAATAAGGAAAAACAACAGAAGTGGACAGAGAAGGCAGAGATGGGGCAGATCAGAAGAAACCAACCTGTGGTGGCACAAGTTGAAATAACCAAAAATATCTCACTTTGTATGTTGGAAGACATGCATGTTTCTAGAGATCAGATTACTACTTAAGGATGCAATTTCAAGATTTTGTCATCAAACATACATGACACTTGGTGCTAATTATGTATTTAGATTTAGGCTAAATAAAGTTGCAAACAGTGGTAGCCTACTCCTTGTGTTGATTTACTCATCAAAAATGTCAGAAACCACAGACTGGGTAAGGTTGGAAGGGAAATTTCTAGTTGGAAAATATATTTGGGGGTTTTTCTCTATTTTTAGAAAACTAGTTGTGAAAAAAAGAATGCAGAAATTATGCAGAAAGCTATGTTTAGACATCTTGGAATGAAGATGTCCTGTTAAAACTTTAATGAGTGATGTTTTATCTGTTCATGAGACTTTGCCTCCCTTGATATACAGGGTGGACTATGCACTTTGAATGTGGCTTTTCAGTACTTTGATTTCCTCCCCTCCCCAGCTCAGTCAGTGGCCTGAATGCTGTGTTAAGACACTGTTTTTTCTGAAATTTCTTTCGTATACACCTAGAACTAAAGCATCAGGTGAGTTTTCAGAGTACCTAGTGGGATGAGGGTGAATAATAAAGTTGAAATGTGAAAACCAGTCCACTATTCTTTCCTATGTCAATTTATTTCAGATATCTAGTACTCCTTACATGATGTTCAAAACAGATTCAAAGTACATTCCAAAGAGACTTCAATTTAAGAAATGGATGCTGTTAGTTTTGAAAAAAGTAGTATGTTGGTTCCAAGGTGAAAATCCAGAGAAAACTGAGTCAGTAATAATTTTGAAGTTTTTTTTTAACTTACTGTGGAGCTGTCTGAACAGGAATTGAGACACAATTCTATTCTTTACTTCGTTGTCTGATCATCCCTGATCCATGATAATCCCATAATGTTTCTGTGTGTACAGCTGAATTCTTTATATGCATTTCTGCCTTCCTTAACAGGTGAAGTAACACTCCAGTATCTTCTTTCCGCTATTGAGCTCTAATGAGTTTTACTCAATTATAAGCAAAGGTCTATCTTCATTGTATAATGAGATGGGGAAAACAGCACAGGATGAGTATTTAGCATCTGTACTGTTGTATATACTCATAGCAGTGTAATTTAGGTTACATTTAGAGCTTTTATCCTGGAATTCTGAAACTTCTGAAGGACTGACATAATTTAATTCTGATATAACTGGTGAAGGGCTTTTCCTTTTTCATAGTATTTTTTTTCAATTAAATCAATCTTTAGAATCTCCTTGCTAAATCAGGGGCAGACAGGGAAACTAATGGAGAAGGTTAGTGTCCTCCCCAGTGAGCCGTAATCTTTGATCATTCCACTCTACCTGTTGCATGTAGAAGCCATTCTTGTTAAACTTGAATACTTCAGTTAGATATCATTTCAATTTATTTAATCTTAAATTTAGTTGCTGATTTCCACCTTTGTGCTTTGATCACTTTCTACTGGTTGAAGTGATAGAAGGAGCTGAAAAGCCATCTTTATTCCATGTTCATGACATGAAGAGGAAAATGTTTTATTCAGTATGTCTATAATTCAGGAGTTATTATGTGTTCCTCAGTTGTGTCAGCGTTGCATTTGAAGTTACTGGAATTGAATGCATTTCCTTATATATGGTTTGAAAACCAAACCAAGACCAGACAGTTCATAATTCTGAAAGGAGCAGTTAGGTTTATCTGAAGGGAACAAATGGTCTCTTGGTGACTAAGTTTTTTAATGGAGTGTTGTTTTAATTTTTTTTAATGTCCTTGAGCGAGTCCCAACTTAAATTTCATTTATGCATTGGTGTTCAAGAATGAGAACAGAAAAACTTGGTCATGCACAGGATATCATACTCTGAAGGCTTGCCAAAGAAGAAGAAATCCCAGTGAATGGTAATTCCTGTGAGCAATGATGAAAACTTCTGTCCTTGGTCACTAATGATAAAATGATGCCCCTTCCTATTTGTTTTTCTTAGTGCTACTCAGATTTTTCAGGGGATTCTGATATTTCTCTACTCACCAAAGCAAGCAGGAAGATGTTCTCAATATTTGGGATGTGCTGTTCATTGTGTACTGGCTTCTCATAAAACACATGAGTCCTGAGGAAAGCAGTTTTCATATCTGTGTGGTCATACTATTGACACCAACTTTAGGAACACTGTGACAGTTTAGAAAAATTTGAGGCCCTAAGGCCCAGCTGTGGATACCCTTTCTTTCTTCTCCTTATATGTATATTCATAAATATAATTATGATTTGAAGAAAAAGGATTTACAGCATTATCTAAGAAGAAAAAAGTCTTGTGACTCACTTCAAATTGGTCCCAAAGTATTGAGGATATGGTATCCTTTCTACAGATCTTAAACTATTAAGACCTACAGTCATCTGCTATTTTTCTACAAGACCTGCCAGTCATAAAAAGTGACTTAAAATTTGTCAGGGTAGGCATTAGAATGTACTGAGCAATCAGTAGTGCAGGATCTACCTGTTAGGAAGTGAGACACATGAACAGGAAGGGATTTGCTGTTTCACTTAACTTGTTATTGTAAGATTCAAGTTGTAAAGTTCAAACCATGCAAGTTCATGCCAAAGTTCCTCTGTCTGCTTTTGGTAGGAAATTAGTTATTTTTCATACAATTAACTAATATGTAGATTGTTGAACATTTGTATTTATATTTACATATATATATGTATAAAAATTTGAAAATGCATATTCTTGTCTGTATTTCTCTGTGTGTGTGTGTGTTTATGTGTGTGTAAATCATCAGATATTTCTTCTATTTTAGAGGCACAACAAAAACCCGGACATCAACCCCTCCTAGTGTGGCAAGAGCCATGAGCACAGGTGCTTTAACAAACAGAAGAAAAGCTAGCAATTCAGACATTTACATAAGGTAGCTTTTAACTTCATGGATTTTGTCATCAATAGAGCCTTCATTAAAGGGGATTACTTACTGCAAAATAAGTTGGTGAATGCATTATTCTCTGCAGTTAATAGATGACCAATTATTTAGCTTGTTTAAGATGCTCAATGTATTTTGTGGATTTATCAGCTGACAGCACACCTTTGTCATCAAATGTCTCAGATGTGCAAAGAAGACCCTGTTAGAAATCTCAAAAACCACTTGGGAGCTGTTGAAAAGATAAGCAAATATTCTTTCAGTAGAAATTGAGTGAAATCTGCAGGCTCAGCATACAAATTGTCTTGCCCTTTTAAAGGGTAGGATGATAATTCTATTGCTGTTCTAGCGTTTCTTTTTTTGACAAGCCAAATTTTAAGTTTTCAAACACTCCAGTTAATCCAAGTAGTCAATGAAATACTTGATCCTGCTCCTAGAACTTTGGTGTTTTTTGTTTTCTTGCAGGGAATGTGGGCATCTGGAGATACGTATGGGAGCCTGGGGAGGGTATCTGGAGATACATATGGGAGCTTGGGAAGCATTGTGTACAAGCTATACCACTGTAAATAGGAAGTGCAGGCATGAAAAAGACAGTAACAATAATTGTATTCATTGCAAGGATTAGACTATTTTACATCAAGGTACACTGAACTGACTTACAGAGAATGTTCTTTATCTGGGAATTTTCAGGTCTGATGGGAAAGCTGGGTATGACAGTGGAGACTGCCCATCCTCAGTCAATGGAGGAAGTGCAAAAAGCAGTGAAGGAATTTCACCTGTACAGTTATCCAAGTTCTGTCATGAATGTGGGACAAAGTATCCAGTGGAATGGGCAAAGTTCTGCTGTGAGTGTGGAATTCGAAGAATGGTTGTGTGAGCAGTCTTAAAAGCAGAAGGAAGACAAGAAATTGGAACATCTGCTATGTACTGTTGCATGAAAGCTAGAGCACTCCATCGAGTTAGACTTCATGCTGCAAATGTCGAAACATCATTTTGTAATTTTCTGAGTGCAATCTTCTGGTTATACAGTTATTTATAAACAAATATGTATACTGTATATAAAAACAGCAGCTACCTAAAACTGTGCCATTCAAGGAAATACTCTTTACTCTCTGTTGAAAATATTTAAAATTAAGGTAAAAATGCGTTAAGTAATCTAGGTAGCAGAAGTCGTTCAATGTTATTTTCTTTTTTGTAAGTCCTACTAGACAAAGGATTTTTTAAATCACTTATGTAGGGTAATACTTACCTATAGGGAGCTAGCCATGAACAACTTGGGCTTAAAAAATTTCTCTGTGGAGGCATTTCCTTCATCTGTGACAGTAACTTAGATGCTGTGTTCTAAGTGAAAACAACTTGAGCAAGTACTTACAAATTCCTAGTTAAAAGTGTAAAAAGTCTGGGTCTTTAAACTCTTTAACAGTAATATCCTAATTGGACTTTCCAGTTGCTTCCAGTTGCATTTTTTAAAGAGTCAAAGTGGAAAGACTACCTGAAAATTCTCTTTGCATGTACGAAGAAAGGCAAGATTTTCTTTCTGTGGCTTTCCATATTCTGTTTTCAGTAAGAAAGTGTTACTATTTTAATGTATTTATAAGGGCAAATATGGTATCTTCATTTTATTAAGTTCCTTTTGTTCGATAATATTTATCTTCCTCCTCCTGAGCTCCACCATGACTAGCATGTCTAAAGATGTTGTGCTTTGTCTTTGTCCTGTTTCCAAAGGTCCTGCTCATTTTTTTGTCTTCCCCCATTTCCTCAAGGAAAGTCAAAGTCTATGCTTATGCTACCTACATGTTGAACTCTTATTTTGGAAATAGCCTTCTTGATGTATCCAATACCAAAAAAAAATAGTTCTATAAAAATCAGTGCTATTAGAGCAGTAGATCTTGGTGTAAGTAGTGACTCTTTTATTCTTATTCCTGTGAAAATAGCCCAGCTGTCACATATGAATGCATAGAGGAGTAACTGTGCTTCACAGATTTATGTGTCAATAACTGGTGGGTTTTTTGGCTTTTTTTTCTGGTTTTGTTTTTTTGTTTTGTTTTGGTTTTGTGCTGGTTTTTTGTTTGTTGTTTTTTGGTTTGGGTTTGTTGCGTTTTTTTTGCAATTTTGTATATTCCTGATCCCAGAACAACAGCCTCTTCAAGTTAGTAACAGTCTTCACATTAATTTATTGGGAAGAAGGGAAAGACTCAAAGTTGTTGGGTTTTTACTAATTGCACAGGATACTAAAACCATTCACAAGCCAAATCACTTAAGTTGTATCTTAACATAGTAATTTATTTTGCGAAGTTTTGCTTTGAAGTACTTGCATCATCTTCATTATGCATTGAAAGAACAATGTGAAACAACTTAACTGTGCCTTTCCCAGAGTAAATACATTTTTGGTCAGAAATTGGTACTTTCAGGTCACAAACACCCTTAGTTTCAATTCATTTAATTTCTTGTAACTTAGCAAAATATAATGTAGTGTTCCATGATGGTATTATGGTCATTTCTGGCACCCTCAGAAATTGTGATTATCAATAGGGCCAGTTTGGAAGAAGGCATGAGTGATGAAAAGCATCTTCAAAGCAGACACCAGTCTAAAAGAATGAGAGATTTAAGAGACTTGATGTAGTCTTGTAGCAGGCCACGAGCTATTGATGTTCTAAAATTAGTTCAATGAGTGTCTTGCACTTCTTACACAAAATTGTTTTTTAGAAATTATCCTTCATTCAGTGTGGACTTACTATAATTGATGTAAGCTGGCTACCAAGCATGATAAGATGGATGACTGGTAATGATACTTAGAACTGATAAATGCCAACCAATTTATTTTCTAGGTAGTTTAGATTCCAGGATCCATAATATGGCACATTCATATCTGTACTTGGAAAAACTGGAATTCTACATTCTTTCCATATATAAGCCTGCTTTGAAAAATTTGCCCTGGACTTGGGCCATAGAGGTCTGCGGACTGAACTGCTGCAAGCAGAAAGTCCATCAGCAAAGATACCAGTTCAGAATAGGTTTGATCAGATAGTGAATCTGCTCTGGCCTGATGAATTTTCAGTTGTTTCTGCTGGAAAATGCATTTTACCATTTATTAAAAATGCTTTCTACAAAGGGATTGTTTAGTATGGTACTAAATACCTTTCAGGTTTTCCAGGGTTATTGTAACTGTAGGAAAAAACACATTGAAGATTTCTCCTTTGAATTGTAGGTGGCAGATTTCGTAGTTTCAAATCAATCCTCATACAATTACTGTATTTTCTGCTTTGTGAGCTGTTTGTGAGATTCTTTGCTTTCTGTGCAGCATTTAGTAAATTACTTGAATAGCACACCATTTGCTTCATTTACACTTCTGTGATTTATCATGAGGATTAGATAGGGAATTAACCTGAACAGAAAAACAGGTTTTTAAAGCCGATCTTTTAATTTGGCATTACAAAGAAGGTTTATGAAACATAATTGACTGCTAATAGTAACATTGGAAAATGTGTGTGTGTTTGAATCTACAATAAGTATAAGCAGATGATGAAAATCTTTTTAACTGTGTAGTTTGTTGCTGTATGGTAAGACTTACGAAAGGCCCAATATGTTTTGTGTTTATCAGCTGGTTTTTTACTGAATGCCATAGGTTTCTGAAGTCTGTGATGTTACAAACCCTAGCCTGTATTACACAAGTTATCAGCACAGATCACTGTAATTCCATCTCAGTGGAATGTTTGTACAATACAGTAGATTGATTTTCATAATATCCCTATAGAACTGAATGTGGGAAACAAAATTATTGTATTTAAAGAAGAAAAAAATTTAGGGAGTTGGACTGAATTTTCAATCTTTAGTGTATTACATGTGTTTGGAAGTTCCCAAATTTACTTTATTGGTAATCTACATCCAAACCCTCTTGCCCTAGTCTTCCCCACACCTTTATGCCTTGGTTTTCATGGGAGGAAAAAGCATGAACTATGCACTGTCTATTTATAGTGAAATTTAGTGATGCAATCATTGTGATGATTCCTATACTAATGTCTAACCCTATGACAGATTTTCTTTTACTGTCTGCCTTTTTATCTTCCTAATGTGCTTTACTAAGGTTCTTCCATTCATTAAAGAAGAGAGGGAAAAAGGTCAAAGGTAAAATTCATTTAAAGAAACAAGGAAGAGGCTGGTTTTGTTGTTTGACCTAAGGGAGTTTGCATTCCCATTCTACTTTTGTAATTATCTCTTACACAAAGGACCTCTCTGCCAGGAAGGAGTGCAAGATCTTTGGAGTATGCTGATAGAAGTACAATGGAGTTATGACAAATACTAGTTTCAATACTAAAAACAGCATAGCATAAAGCTTATTCTTTATATGATGTACCTTACAGAGGTTTATATTTATGCATGATGCTTACACTCTAGGTAGTTCCAGAACTGGAATCTCTAAATACACAGCAATTAAAATATGTGTTTATATGGATAATTAGTCTTACACACCACTGCAGGGAGGTAGCATGGGCAGGTGCTTCACCCCCATTTCAGGTTGTAACTATGAAATAGGCAGAATTTTTAAAATTTGCCAAAGAGACTCGAAGAGCGCTTGAACTCTCTGGATGGAGTGGTAAAGCTCCTTGGCCAGGAGGGTGGCAGGGGAGTTCTCCATGGTGGTCTGGCACTGAGCCTCCCCCGCGGTGCTGAGGCAGTGTCCGCTGCAGTGCAGCCATATGTCCTGTGCCTTCACAGGATGGGAACTCCAAATTGTATTTTAACACCTGACCCAGTCTTTATGCATCATGGAAGTTCTGCCATCTGCAAGGGACTAGCTCCTAATTTGACATTACAGCTGGGAGTTAGTGCCTGAAATGCAAGGAGAGCGTTTCCACGATGCCTGCTTACTGAGTCGTGGAAGGAGGTATGACTGCAGTACTTTAAAAGCTAATAAACAAGGTATGTGCACACTGATGTAGACTATATAATCAGTCTGCATATAAAATTAAATGGTATTGTCTATGTATTACAAAGATCACAAGAAGTGCTAGTTTCCATCACATAGACTTCGTAAATCTGCAAAGAACAAACCTGTTATGAGTGTTTTTAATATTGGCTGAAAAAATTGTGTTTAGTAAGAGCACTTTTTTCAATTTTAATTCTATCCAGTTTGACTAAGCTATGAATAGTTTTATGGGTTGTATGAGAAGGTAGAATTTTCATATTTGGTAAAATTTGTTTTAGTAACTGGTGAAAATAGTTTTATTGCTTTTCAAGTACAGCTTATTCCAACTTGTGATTGTTTTGTTGCTGGTTGGTTTGGTTGGTTTTTTTCCAACTCGCTAAGTGAGGTTTGAGTGACCTAATTGTGTTGTTGGAAGAAGTGTTAGGTTAAAGACTCCATTAGCTGTATTCAGTAGTTACTTGGTTGGTATTTTCTTTCCAGTATTCACAGTATAAGAGATTACTCTTGCATACTAGTTCATTTTCTGTTTTGTTTTGGGTTTGGTTTTTTGGTGTTATGTCATACCAAAATAATATACATTTCTGGAGGATCCTATTTAGTCCCATTCCACTTCATCTTGCCAGAAATCAGATTCTTCATATTTTCTCTTAATTAGTGTTTGTTCTTTACAAAAATAATCAGTAGGGAAATTATATTTCCCCAATTCAAACGTCTGAGTGAGCAAATCAGATACTCAGTTTAATATAGCTGAGTATTGAACCAAAGTTCTAAATAGAAGTGCATGGTTTACCATGGTTCTATATTTTTATTTGGCTTTCTGGCAGAACCATGAATGGATTTGGGTGGGATCTATAAAGTGCTGAGTACGCTACAGCTGTTATAAAACCTACTTTATATGATTGCTCTAATTCTTGGTGGTCATCCTCCATATGAAACTTAATATGTTTATCTTTGTAAGTTTATTTATTGATGTTCCATGTTTTTAAATGGTGTGTTCATTCATGTGTTGGAAGTGATTAATTTTTTCAGCATTGCATTTATTATGTTTGCCTTGCCCCTCAGTATGTGGAATATTTATGTTTGTGACCATCCAGTGAGGTTATTTTTTGCCAGAATTTCTGGGTTTGTTTGCATCTTATTTGGTACATTATGTTTATTTTAAAGTGTCAGTTCTGTTTTAATTAATAAATGTAAATCACCACCTAATGCTAATTTGCCACTTGTTAACAATAAAGCAAATATGCCAATAAAACTTCTTTGTGATGCGCAAACTTTTGTAGTCAAATGTGAAATTATCTTAAATAATGTACTGTACAGGTAGGTAATATAATTTCACCCTTAGGAATATTGTGATGTCTATTCTTAGGTACACAAAGAATAGGGTTTTTAAATTGAATGAGATGAGATTTGGATTCCTAAGTCACCTTGAAAAATATACCAGATATTTAAATCAGTGTGATCTGCTTATATAAAGTTAACTCTGTATCTCCTCTATTTCCCCAGCTATACTGAAAATTTAGTTATGTAGAGCCCATCACTATGACATCTGTAGTAGGTGGGGTTTTTTTGGGTTTTTGGTTTTGAGGTTTTTAGGGTTTTTTTTCTTTTTGGGGAGATTTTTGGGGTTTTTTTGGTTTTGTTTTTTAATAGTAAAACTGTAATGGATATTGAACTTACTGGGTTTGTTCTCCTTCATGACAGTAGAACACTTTCGCTCATGAAATTATTAAAAAACTCGTTTATATTTTTCTTGAGAAGTTTGCTTATGTGAGTAGAAATTACAATAAAGGTTTGGATTCCTAGGGTTTTTTG
The DNA here is from genome assembly GCA_013397895.1 of Origma solitaria. NCBI lineage: Eukaryota > Metazoa > Chordata > Aves > Passeriformes > Acanthizidae > Origma > Origma solitaria. Next base: position 767,920 of record VZRL01005189.1, on the reverse strand, counting down.
GCTAAATATGGATGAATAGAAACCAGTTCCTCTTTTCATTGCTTTTTTTACCAGAAACTTCCTCTTACTGAGCTCTTTAGTTTACTTGGAGAGATATGGATTTGAAGGGTAGACTATTCAGTAGAAAAGTAAATGACTGGATGGATGCAGCCAGAAAGTTGTGGTCAGTGTCTCTGAGTCCAGGTGGAGGCTGGTCATGAGAACTGTCCCTCGGGATTCTTGTTTTGGGACTGGTGCCCATTTAATATCTTCATCAGTGACACAGTGAGATCAAGTGCACCCTGAGGAAGTTTGCAGATGGCACAAAGCTGAGCAGTGCAGTTGACATGCCAGAAGGACAGGATGCCATCCAGAGGGACCAGACCACCACGACTTCTCAAATATGATGGATAGTGACTTAGACGCTTCCTCTGCCTATTCCCTCAGAACCCACAGAGGTATCGCATCAGGTCCGATGGACTTGTGCACCTTTGGGTTCCTCAGATGGTCTCAAACCTGAATTTCTTTCAACAACAGGGCTAATTCAAATACTTATGTTTTTTCCCCTTAATACCTTCCCATAAATTCCATGTACTTCTAAATCATGCTTCTGGCCTATACATATTATTTCTTTGCTGTGGCCAAATAAATAAATAAATGCATAAATGAAAGTGGCACAGAGTTAGGCATGGTGGTGATATTACCATGCAAGGTATTCATCCCTTTGCTCATTCCTGAAAAGCACTTTAGTCTCAAGTTTGTAATTCAGGAAACTAGAGGAAGTTCTCAAATAGAAGGAACAAACTGAAGAGCACAAGTCACTGCATTTAGCAGTTAGTGTGTGCAGGTAAGTGGTGACTCAAGAAATTTAGCAACAAGAATCAGACAGGTGGGATATTTATTAAGTAATCAGAAGAACTCTACAATTTCATAATCACTCTATTTAAATTTTTGCTGTGGGTCTACCTGTGGTCTTTCCCCCAGGGTAGTCCTGGAACTGCTTTATTTCTCTCAAGACTTAAGTTGTGGACTGCTGTTTAAGTCATTTAAACTGAATAAACTTTCAATTTTGTAGTAGCTAGTACTGCATCTGTGTATTTTTACTTTAATTCCCACTGCCCTTCCTTGCCAAGGGTTCTTAGGAAATAAGTGTTGGCTTTCAACTGTTCCTGAATTTCCAAAACAAAATCAAAACTGTTCTTCCATTTCAGAAACTGAATCGTCAGTCTCCTGGGTCATCTTTGAGAAGAAGGGATTTCCAGTGAAGTCCTTACAATAGTGGTAAAGTTCTCTTATCTGCAATATGATACTGCAAAAAGTTTCCTTTCCCTGTTAGGTAAAAGATTTATGGGTTGGGGTTGGTTTTGGGTTTTTTAAGTATTTGGAGTTAAAGTTGCAATCTCGTACATGAAGAGCTAAAGAGAGTATGTGAAAGTCTCAGTCACAGTTTTACAAAGTCACCTCTCCTGCCTCATCGTCACCATAAATAAATAGGGGATTGGAGAGGGTGTATTCCAGGGAAGCATGGCATGATTGCTTCGCTCCTAACTTCTTCCCTCACAGATTCAGTACAGTGATCTTATTCCAATCAAATTCATGAGGCTAGTGCTGTTTACAATCAACTGAGCAAACAGTTCTTTGAAGCACATCCTACTGCTTTTTCAGGTGTTTGTTCTGAATACCAAAATTTTTACAGAGTAGTCCTATGGGAAAAATTTTAGTATAGATAAAATAATTCATATTAGTTTACTCTCAACCAGGAAACAACAGACTAGCTTAACTAAAGCTTTGCTGAAGTATTTAGTCCAACGCACATGGCTGGTATGGAAATGTTTCCCTAAACTGGGCAAGTTACAAGCAGCTAAAAAATAGGTATTTTAAAATGGTAAGTCCCCAGCAGTTGGAAATTACATTACTAGCTGTGCTTTTAATGACTGACTATCTTTGAAAAAAAACTAAAAAAGGAGGAATGACAGTCAAAAAGTGAACAGCCCAATTCCACAGAAGACAAATATTTTATTACCAAAGGAGTTATATCAAAGTAAGAAACTGCAAAAGAGTTAAAAACAACTATAAAAATACTTGTATTTATTCAAAATTAAATATGAGCACTTTATTAGTTAAATGCCAATATATTATTCTCTGAAAATATTCACATATTTTAAGTCATGTTTGTCTAACATCTTAAAACATGTTATATAAAGTAATTGCATATAAGAAATCACAATCCGAAGCTAAGGAATTCTAGCTCCTCCTGCAGCAAACTCTGGGTTGACCAAATGCACGAGGACAGTGCTGTTTTCAGTCAACTGAACAAACTTACATTCAGGCATCTCCTTTTCTGCCTTCCACAGGACTCACTGTCTCGCCTGTACTTCAGCCTGCAGAAGCATGCTGCATCTCTCGAAAATCAGTACCCTTCTGAAGTTTTTTGAAAAGCTAACTTTTTCCCTGATTTTCCAAACCAAATCAGTTAGCAGACCCATTAGATCCACATTGAAAACACTTCCATGTCAGCGGAACATACCCAATATTAGCTGTTGCTTTGGTATATTGTTACTTTTGGTCCTTGATGTGTTTTGCATAGATATAAAGAAAGCAGCTACTTTTTCATACTGTTTTCTTCACCTGCAGATTCCAAGACAGTTTTATAAATTGCAGTAGACATGTAAGTAGTTGCTTTCCTATGACAGTATTATAAAGTTACTTGAAAAATCAGAAAATTCAAAGTAGTTTCCAGAGTACAAAGGTTGGACACAGACTTCTGCAGAGTTCTTTGATTCAAATGCTGGTCTTTTATTTCTGTTTCTTGGACTTCAGCAGCTTGGTTCAGCTGTTTTTGTTTATGTCATCTCCATGAACAAGGTACAGTAGCTTTCCATCAGAATTCTGGCATAAAGTGTTCATATAAGCGAGCAAGGTTACTTGAAGAATGCATATAAAATGCAAAGATACCAAGTAATGCCACTTCAGAAGAAAAGAGCAGGATTCACCTAGAATCACCTGGAAATTATTTTTTCAAATTTATTCCAGCAGGATCGAAGGCTAGATATATTTTCTTTCAGTTCACAAATTTCTTGGTTACATTTCCTTTTGGACTGTTCACCTGTCTCTGTATCTTCTTTATTAAATACATGTGGGCAAACCTGAAACAGAACAGATTGTATTGTTAATTGAGAACTGCTTATTCTATTCCTATAGACATCTTTCAAAACAAACTGATTGTGTTACATGCCAATGAATATCGGAGATACCCTGCCTATGGGACTGTGAGAATGTGGCTTTAACACACAGCAAATAAGGACACCCGAAACCAGTGTGTCCAACTGAGAACATGTATGTCCTCTATCATGGTTTAAAATTTATCCTCCATTGTCTGAAGGACTGAGAAAATAAAGCCAACTAAATTGTGAGCCAAACTTTGACTATATATGTTGAGACTAATGGAATATGACAAACCAGTTCCAAGAGCTGGTGCTCCTAGCCTTCAGGAACTCAACCAGACAAAATTATCATGGTTCTTGTTCACATTCAATAACTGCTCATAATTTTTTGCTAAATTATTTTAATTGGTCTTTAAATAAAAACTGACATCCATGAGGTTAGGCAGGAGTTGCAGGGGTGACACTCCGACTTTTATGTCTTGACTGGGATACCTTTTAAAGTAATGCAAATATTGGATTCACCACAGGTGACTAACCAAACTATAGACACCAACATTGCTTTGAAGATCTGGTCCCATATCATAAGTCTGTCCACTTCAAGGAGAAAAAGAATGAGTTAAATGAAACCTTCAAGCCATCTACTTAAACATTATATCCTTTGGTGCCTATGTGGAGATGGGTTTTTTTTTTATGTTGGTTAATATTTTTGTATTCAATAGGTAACACTGAGCCACACTTTAAAGAACACTCTTTGCTACAGTAGTCTGTAGATCACTGCGCTACATTTGAGTGACACATCAAAAAGAAGATTCTGCCAATGACTAAAAATCCAAATATTATCATACCTAATTGTTCTTGTTGAATTTGAGACATTGTGGTTAAAACAAAGAGCAGGGACATTACAGAAAAAAGAGAAGCTCACCCTAATTGTTTGCTGAAACAAACCAAATTAAACATTACTCTTAGGGTTAGTCAGAAGTAACAATTATGATTTTATACTCCAGAGAAGTTTAAACGCCTTCTTTACACAAGCCTGGTCTTTATTTCTCACTGGAGAATTAACTCAGGTATTTCACAACTGAACCCGCGCAGATGTCTTCACCACAGACCTCTATATGATTGTCACAGTCTTTGCACTGGGTTTAAATGTCTATTACAAGACAAACACTATACAAAGCAAAATTCCTCTGGCATAGAACACATGTATGACAGTTGTATGTGATAGCCTGTGCTGAAGAGCTCTAGAAAGTAAGTCAAATAGTTAAACTGGAGAATGAGTAGACTCACCTTTTCTTTTTTAGGCCTTTCACATTTGCACTGTAGAACCTGTAATGTCCCACATGAGACGAATGCTGCTTTCCATCTAAAGGCTTTGCTGATTCTCTGCTTATTAAAGAATCTGAGCATGTTGCATGCCATGCTCTGTAGTGATTCTATTTCCTGTCAAGAGAGTAAGGCAAATACGTCCTCAAAAGTTTGTGCACCATTAATCCTTTGCAATGTTGGTTTGTCTTTAAAAAAAACCCCAGACCCTCCATCAATTACTATTAGTTTATTTTGTTTTCATAGTGCAAATCTTTTCCAATAAAATACATAACTAATCTGACTTACCTGCCATCTCTTCAAGGTATTTAAAGTAGCAATTTTTAGTAGTAATAGTAGCATAAGAATGTTAGGGAGAAATCACAGATGTAATGAAGTCAATTAGAAAACAAATGATTTTTGCAGCCAGTCCTTTCAACAAGTCATGATAAAATCTGTAGCAGCAGCTGACAATTGTGCTGTCTGGCATTTGAGATTTGCCCAAACTACTATTTTAAAGCTTTCAGATCTGAAGTGAAAAGCTTAGCTACAACAATTTTCTGTAGAAAAATAAAAACAGAGGTTGGGAAATTTTAACGTATACTTCCAAAACAAAAAGTGTTGGCCGAAAAAAAAACCAAAAAAAGTGTTGTGTCTATTTTGGATTAAAAATATAGGAGAATCTTCATAGTAGGAAAAAAACACCCACATCTCTTGGATATCAAATTGCTAATATTTAAATTTTTAAAATATCAATTTACTTGACACATTGTATGATTCCAGATTGAAAAAATGAACAATCCTGAATATTGTGATTTGAATTTTAAAGGGGACTACTACTCTATCACACTATTTTATTCAGTGACTGGACTGTACAAAGAACTCATTTGAGTTCGTATTCTCTATATTCTGAAAAGTTAAATTTTACCTCAGTATCATTGCAGAAAAACACTTTGATATTTTCATATTTTTTATTCTTGCAGCACCTGTCACGATTCTCTGCAGACATATTTACCTGTAAAATATCATATATGTTTAGACATGGAAGTACTGTGCCAGTAAAAAGCTGTTTCCTGCTGTTCAGAAAGAACCTCCTGTGTGTCAGTGTGTGCCCACTGCCCCATGTCCTGGCACTGGGCACTACTGATGAGCCTGGCTCTGGGTCCTTTGCCCTCTCACTTCAGGTATTTCTACACATTGATGAAATCCCTCTGAGCCTTCTCTTCTCCAGGCTGAACAGCCCTGGCTCTCTCAGCCTTTTCTTACTGGAGACATGCTCCAGTCTCTTCAGCATCTTCATGGCCCTTTGCTGTACTCTCTCCAGTAGTTCTGTATTTCTCTCATACCAGGGAGTCCAGAACTGGGCACAGATCTGTTCAATTTAAGCCTTCATATTCTATCAAAATACCTTGTTATTTGGAAATTTTGAAACATAAAGCAATGTTTAAATCTTACATTTGAATTCTAACATTGAAAGCATTGAACACAGTGTTTGTCAATGTTTGTCTCAATAAATGCATGTCCCAGCTCTAAACAGATGGTAGCCCTCACTTTGCATATGTAATAACAGAAGATGGCCTTGCTCTGTTGCCTGACTATAATCATCTATCAGTGGTTTATCCTCTCTTGCTGTTTTTTATTTTACTTTCACACCTGTCTTCAAGATGACAATGGAAGCCAGCTCAACAGGAGCTTCATTTTCTCCTTCAGCCTGTACCCAGATAACCCAATGAAACCCGAAGGGCTTTTAAAAGGGCAGCTCATGACAGTGTTGTTTTAGATCACTTAGGCACACATGAACACATTAGACAACTTAATTCTTAAAGTTTTTCTGCAGAAATTGCCTGTATTACAGCAGTTCACCCAAGGTGAACAGAATGTCATCCAGGCTGTGCTTTCAAAACCAAGAATTTAGGAAGTCAAATATTCACTGATAAAGAAAAAAATGCACAAAGCAACAAAACCAAATTAAAAGAACCCAAACCACCAACATCTGGAAGCTAATGCAAATCTTTTCTTGCACCACAACAGAATGAAGTTTTGCAGCAGTCACACAGCACCAATATTTATAGCTATATTTATATAAAAATAGTCACCCAAAAACCTGTATATCCATGGCTTAATTTCCCAGCTGTTATTGGATTTACCCATCCTCACTGGCTTCTTCAGGTCACCTTTAATATAATGTACAGTAACCACTTCTGAAGGCAGTATATTGGATGTGACTAAACCAAACTAAGGGAAATCCTGACCTCAGAAAAAGCATTAGTGAAAATTAAATTACCTTACAAGATCTAATATGTAAGTCACTAGTCTGCTCTGCAGCAAACACATAGCTGCTCCAAACATCAGGCTGAGGGACTGAAAGCTATTTACTTTGGCTCTGCAGTTGCAGGAAAGTGCCTAGTGGGCATTTGCTGTCACCCACACAGCATTCACAATATTTGCTGCTATCTTATAGTGACAATACACTGATTTTACATAGAGGACAAATTTCTCTTAAATGGGGAAAAGTATAGACAAACAAATGAAGAAACTTGCACAGTAGGTGCTTGTGTGTGTCTGTTCTAGGAAGTAAAATCTTCAGAGCTCAGTACATTCCCATTAGTTTTCACAAACATTAATTCTTTGAGATTTTATTATGTATTTATTTTGATAACTCTTTTCATTTTCATACAATCTCCTAAAAAAACCCCTATGTTTTAAAAAACCTCTATAATATATAATGCAACTAAAAAAAAAGACTTTCAAAATGTATCTGGAATAATGGTATTACTCCATTCCAAGCCTTGATGGCACCCTGGGGTCCCAACTGCATCAAGCTCCATCCTACAACAGGACAGTGGCAAGGCATTGCCCTATGCAGGCCAGGACAGCCCCCAGCCTCCCTGACCCTGCATCTGGAGCAGGGCTGGGATGTGCCTCAGGGCTCTGTGCTAGCAGGATCTGCTGCCATTTTCCCTTATAGATCAGCTATCTTCTAACTGCTCGCCAAGAGTTTATTTTTATTCTCTAGGGAATATTTGTCTTTGTCAGAAATAAGGCAGCGAACTAAAGGGAATGCTTATCTATTCTAATATGGCTATTAATATTCTCACCAAATTTGATGCCTAATTCAGGATAAAGTTATTTATCTGTGGAGAAGTACCTACCTTTCTCTCTTCATAATCTCAACAAACATAACATGATTGAAATGTTAAATGATCATTCCCTGACCCTAAAGGTATTTTGTTTCCAAAATTCCCAGTTGAGGGTTGATGTGTCTTGGTAGAGAAAGATTGGAAACCACTGTCATAATGCTCTGAAGGATGGTGGTTTTCATAACTGTGAAGAAATGCCACGACTCCTGATTTCACCTTTGGAAAAGCCCTGTGTATTATTTGTATTTCATGCAAAAAGATCTTGATTTAGTCTGCAACGGAATAGTGAATTCTCATTTAGTGACAACCTGTCAGAAAAATCCTGGTTTTGTGGAAATGCCTCTGCTGTGGTAAGTGTTCTCCCATGAACATGTTCCTGACAGATGAATTTTATTGCTAATAATTAATGAAGAAGAGTTGGAGGGTAATTTCTAGGCATGCATTGGTAAACTGTTATGATACTGTTTTGCAAAGCTGTAATAAATCTGCCTGATAAAGCCATAATGGTGGAGATTTAAGCATGAGAATGTTTAGATCTTCTGTGCTGCCATCTAGAAAAGATAATTTTTGTGGCAAAACAAGACATATTAATAGGTATAATACAAAGAAACTTTTACTGTCATATGAATTTGGTGCCTCTGTGCATTTCTGTTCAATGAACAACATAAAACTTCAGTCAAGAAATCTATAATTAGTACAACAAATTACAAGTTGTATAATGCTTTCTTCTCTTGATAAAAACATCCAAACAGAAGTAGTCATGAAATTACTTTAGAAAAGAGTACTTTTAAATGAAATGTATGACTTATGGCCAAATGGTATATGTGTCTAACTACATGATGCACAGGCACAAATACCTGTATCTCAGTATTCATACGTGCAAAAAGGCAGCACCCACAGATTTCAGAGATTTCAAAGAGGCTGAATTGTTGCACCCCCTCAAATAAAACCACCATTCCAGCATAACATGTGAGTTAAATTGGTCTTCTATCTTGTTTTAATATTAGAGCTTTCAGTATGAATTGCTAGCATTCAAAAATAGTCAACATTTTTTGGAAGCCCAAGAGCTATTACCTACCAGCTCATTGATGTCATGACTTAGTATATTCTCATACTTCACACGGATTTCAGTTGTTTTATTTCTCATTGCACAACTAGATGAATTCACTGGAGACAGAACAAGGAGCAGTGGCAGAACTGGTAAGGTAGATCTAAAAAAGGCTGGATTACAAGAAGAACAGTTAGGTACATATTAATGTCACAGAGTGTGTGCTGTGTCGACAAATACATTCTGTAACCTGTTAAAATAGCTTAAAAAGTGTCTTTGTACAACCAAATGACATGTGTCTTGCTTGAGGGAAGGATTCCGCTCCAGATTAAGACACTCTTTGGGTGCCTAAACTCCCTCATACTCAAAGATGATTTAATTTAGCCAGCATGGGTAAGAGCCTACAGCTATTGAGCTGATCAGCTTCTTGGTGACTGCTGGGGCTGAATTCGTCTCCAGGCTTCACTGCAAGTATTGAATTTTATTGGGCCATAACTGCATCAGACATATGCAGACGACTATCTTAATCATACATGTTTAGACATTCAAGTGTCTTAATCTGCAGCTGGATCTCATCTTAATTGTCCATTTTTCATTTGATAACTTCTACAAATCCCTATGAACATATCTTTACAACAAAGGTGCGTTTAAACACATTTTCAGGCTGACCAAATGTACAAATCCATGCTACTGGCCATAACATGAGATATAGCAGCAACACAACCTTCTCAGATTTTTGCAATCTTTTGGAGCAAACCTCACTGCCCCTCACTTAGTTTCTCCTTTTAGTGGTCCATCTTGCTTTGCTCTGATCCCTGGTCTTCTGTCCTTGTATGACATTCAGGAAAATATGTGTTCTGTGAGAGAAAAGTTCTGGCAGAGACAAAAGACTGAAACATCAAAAGAGCCTGAAGGGACTGACAGGAGGCTGCAGGTGACTGACCTGCTACTGGGAATGAGGGAGACTGAGTACATGATAATACGTGATTAGGAAGCTCATAATTGGACTCTGGCCTTCATCTGGCTAGGATGATGCTTAAACAGAAGGCTTTGGGAAAAAAAAAACCAAAACAAAGCTAGAAATTTATATTGGAGGACAAGCAGGTTCCTGGAGGAGTATGCACTGTTTCTGCCCATCTCCACTGCTGAGTAAGAACTACAGCTGCATACAGAGTAGCTGTGGGATAACAGCCAGGAAAGGAAGAAGGGATGCCCTGGCCCCAGCTGCCACTTTCCCTCCTCTCCTATGAGCATGGGCTGTTGGGTACAGCCAGTCCAGTACTCAAGAGATGGGCACCTCTAGACTTGGGCATCACTAGTAAATCACAGCCCCGGATAGAAATTTTTGAAAACTAAGAAAGCAATAAAACTTGACCATAATTTTTATTGACCCACATAACTTCTGCGATGCAAAAACCATGGTCACACCACGGCCACACATGCTCACTGCCACTAAAAGAAACACAGTCCCTTACAGCCCATCCTAGCCAACTCCCTCCACACACAGCAGAATAAATCTTCAAAGCAGAATGCATTTTTTTCCTAATGAAGCCTTCTTTTTCTGATAGGTTTCTTGTGAACATGCTGTGATGTACACCTCTGTCCTAGAAACAGGACTGGAAAAATTTTACCTGTACAAGCCACATCACAGAATTCTTGTGGCAAGCTGCCTGCCAAATCTTAGTAAGAAATTTGATGGGTTGAAAACCAGATTTTCTAACCTTTTCATATACTGATCATCTGAGGTCTATAAACATCTCAAAAAATCTAGCCTGATGAGTTAAGTGGATCTTAAATGGATCCTACATGTAGCAAATGTAAAAACTAAGTAAGGTGACTCTATTATGGTCTTCAAGCTCCAAGTGGCACATCTGACTTTCACAGAGCTTTATCTTTTATAAATCTCTATGCTAACTATATCTGTGTTGAATGAATTATCAGTTTGAAGGATTAAGATTTAATATTTTAAAAGACACCTCCAAAAAACATTCAAGAACTCAATTATAGGGCAACACTTTCCAATCTCCCATTGCACCTCTTGAGTCCAGTACAAAAGATGAACTGCAATGCTTGTTTGCAAATAGGGTAATACAAGCAACTTGGATATTCTGTTTCACAAACATGCTTCAAGAGACAAAAATAGCAATCCTCTAAATTAAAGCAATCTGTCTGACTCCATCATTTTAAAATTGGTTTGTCCAGCAGCAAGTGGAGATAAGAGGCGAAACATGCAAAATCACTTTTATTTCTTAATTTTTAATTTCTCTGTATCATATAGATTGCCAATCTTTTTCAAATGAGAAAATTACAGAATAAAAGCAGGTCATGAGTTGCACACTCATGAAGTCCCTTGAGCCACTGCAGGATGGTGATCCAACCTGTTCAGATGCTCCTGAATGAGTCCTTTGGAAATACTAGACAAGTGTCATTAAAAGTTCTAGGAAATTTAGATTCCAAATTGAAAAGTATTTTCTGAAAGTAAGGCAACTTTCAAAGAATAGGAATTTATAGCACTCTGTATGACTAGCAATTCAAAAGCAAAAGAGTATGTTTTACTGGTAAGAACCCATCTTTTCCGTAAACTCCCAGAAATTTCTAAGTCATATCTGGAAAGCCCCAAAAATTCTCCTAGAAAAGGCGGGAAGAGTTAGTATTCCAGTATTACCACATATTAAAAAAACCCCAACTCCCGGCTTTCTATTAAGAAACCCTCGTGTGCATACAGCCCTAGGCACGTCCTCGGCCGCACCCAGCGAGATCCTTGCAGCAGCCCCGGTCCCCCACAACCCACCCCGATCCCTCTGCCCCCGGCCCCGCTCCGCAGCCGCGATCCCCGCGGGGAGCGGGTCACTGCCAGTCCTTCTCCCCCGGTCCCGCTGGACACGTCGCACGGGGCGAGGCAGCCCCCGCGCGGTGCGGCACCTGCTCCGGCCGCACCCGCGGGGCAGCAGCGCCCACGGGAGGCAGATGCCCGCGGGAACGCAGGTGCCCGCCGCGGGTGCAGCGCGGACCGGCGCGGAGCAGTGCTGCCCGCAGCTCCCCCGCCCCGCGCTGACCCGCCGCCTTTGCCACTCCCGACCTCGGCTTCCCGGCAGCAGGCGTGATGGGAACCGGTGGCTTTTGCTTTCATTCTACGGGGAAAGGGGAAAAAAAAGCAAAACTGGGAATTTCCCCGGCCGTCACCAC